>LBNU01036501.1:0-14227 GCA_014162995.1 Artemisia annua | reverse complement strand
ATTTGCATAAGTAGTAAACTTGGGTTAGTTGACTAGCAAATAATTCCGCCCTTCTTCCAAAACTGAGATTTTACTTGCTTTCCATAAAACATAAAAATACAAAAAGAATCTTCCTTCCACCCTTAGACCTATTAGAGTAGCTTTTCTATCCTAACGAACAATATTCCCTGTGAGAGAACGATCAATCCCCCGTACTTACCACTATCCTATACTACATCGGTCAGGTACACTGCCTGGTGGGGTTGTAAGCCTCTTGAGATCCCTCGAGAGGTAAAACCTGTTGTAAGGTTACAAAACCACGCATCAATATCTTTTCAGTATTATTATTATGCAGTGAAGTGAAAGAAAACTTATTATTTTTGTATAAAATTGAAATCAGGATACAGTGATTTGTATCGACAATTCCGTAAATATGTTGTTTAAATTGGATATGTATGATGATCAAGTTCGTGTTGTTCGGCTCTATGCTCAAGCTAAACTCAGAGTAATAATTTCATGTTTTAGCATTTTAATTTATTTGTTGTTGCAAATTAGTACATGTTGATACAAAAGTTGGGCGTTCCTTGTTTGGGTTCCTGTTCTCGTACCAATCAGATCTTAATGCTCTTGAGACTTGCGCACTAAGAAAGTAACAGACACCGTTAGGCTTATCGAGGGATTGTTTCCCCCGATTATCCTCCGGCGTGAGAGTAAGTAATCGATTTAGGGTTGTGAAGAGTTTTAGGGTTGTAAGTCGTACCTTAGACGAGAGCTATGATGCCCTATATATACACACGTAACCGATAAGGTTTCGTGCTCCTCACTCTTTGGTGTATCCACCGATATCGGATATTCGATATATATCTCCTTATTTAGGAGATATCCTATATCTTAATCCATAAATAGTTTTGGGTTTGGACCCCGTGAGCCCAAACCGTCTAATTGGTAGTCCAATTATTATTATCGTAGCCCACTCGTGGTGGGCTTAATGTTAGTGAGTCATGATATTCGAGTTCGTGACCCGAATATAGACTATACGTCATCAATACTAGTATTTATTACTGGGCAAAATAGATTGTATTTTGTTTTGTGTTTGTTGAAAGATTGTGTATTGTCTTACAGTCTTGTGATATGAATCTCGTTGGCGTAATTGCACTCGGCTTATCCTTCCCCAGACTTTTGACTCATCCTTGTAGATATACTCCTTCATATCATGATCTTAAATGTTAGTTACCTTCCTTCTTTACTTATTTATTAACTTTATATATATTTACTTTACTATTATCTAATGATCAACTTTCTTTCTTCTCAGCTTTGTCTAGATGTGGATATTTGGACTTGGATTATGGGTTGGAGACTGCTTGCCATTCTTTACAAACTTGCGGCCACAGAAGCAAGAAAAGGATCCTTCTCTTTGTTGGAAGGTATGCATATTTCCATGCAGCAGCTTACTTTAGCAAAGCTTTTAGTAGTATATATGCTTGCTCCTAATATGCGTTTCTTGGCTTCAGTCCTTTAGTTTTTCAGTTCAACATGAAGTTTTATTTGACGGAAGGAAGGAAGTTAAAAGAGAAAGGTGTAGCTATTGATATTGTCTGCTTTAATGAATTTCCAAGCTATGACAATTGTAGGAGGTGTTATATCCAGACTTTCATTGATGCTGCTAATCACAACGGCAACAGTCACATTCTTTATGTTCCACCCAAATCTTCTATCTGCGATGCCCTATGCAGGTTTATAATTAATTTCTTTCCTTAATTCTGACTCATACTGCATCTTGTGTTTTTGTTCTGTCTTTTGACATATTGTATACATTTACTTCCATCAGGGATCCAAGAATCTTCCCTACTCGTTTTATATGGAATCAAGATGTTGAAGCACACAAAATGGAAGATGTTAATGTGGAACCCTCCTGTAAGGGGAAGAATCCTGACGTTAAAGCACACAGAATGGAAGATAATAAACTTGCCATCGTGGAAAAGCAAGAAAAAGATGTTAATGTGGAATTCTCCCGTAAGGGGAAGAAGAAGAATCAACACCATGAAGCACACGAAATGGTGGAACTAGAGTTGGAACTGTCCCGTATTCTGTCCCATATGGATCATCATTCAAGTGATTCCCCCAAGGGGAAAAAGAAAAAGAAACGAAAAGGAAAGAAACCGTCCTCTAAGGGGAAGAATAATGGAAGACAATAAACATGTCCTCTTGGCAAGTATGTATATCATGTGAGCCTATTTTTTAATTACTGGTTTATTTGTCATAATTGAGTTATACTCGACCCGTCACGTATAAGTTTCTACTTTTAAAATGCACAAATTCTTAAGAAATCTCACTGCGTGAATTAAATTTTAATTTAACACAATAAAGTTCATTTCATTAGTTGAAATACAAAGTGAACACTTATTTTGAAACATCCTAAAATAGTAATGTAAGTGTACACTTGTTATGAAACGAATCATAATAAACCTATAAAGTATAAACCCAAAACAAACTAAATAAGTATACTGAAATTTGGTAACATGTGACCAGTATGGTAAGGAAAATAAAGTGGAACTTAAAAAGCATTGCACAAAGTAACGACCCATAAAGAACTGAACCCATTACACTTCACTGAGTCGCCGTGAAGCAGAAGTCGGAAACATAAGAAAAAAATAGCGGCGACATACTCACCGTCACCAACAACCTTAAAAAAAAATAATAATAATAATAAAAAATAATAAAAAAGAAAAAAAAAAAAAAAACCAAACCTCGTATTTTATATGACGTTGATTGGGTTCGTCCTGATGGTCGTGATTTCCATCAGTGTAGACCTGCATGTATGTACCTTTAATCATAATAATACTTTTCTCTATTCATTCATTTATCTATATATGTTGTTTTTTTATTTTATTTTTTTTTATTTATTTTTTTTTTTAAATTGGTTACACTTAAATTCTTTCTGTTGGTTTTATTTATTTATGTTTTGTTATATGAAAAGTGAAAACCATAGTTTTATTTCATACTGTATTATTTAGTGCTTAAAATGGTACAACTGTGAAAAATATTCTACCTATTTTTTTTTTTAAATAAATAAAAATTCATTTTAAGAACATAAGAGCACATAAACTTAACATATACTTACTCTCGGGTTTATCCTTGTATACGGGTTTACTCTCATCATATCCTACTTTGGAGAGCCGGATTGGGTATTGTTGTTGTTATTGATTGTAAGGACATAATTTTTAGTGTATGATTAGTCGTCGTTTAATTGGATTAGAAGCTGGTAGCTATTTTGTTTTTATTTATTTATCATTTTTCTGTTTTTGATTAGTGTTATAATTCGCTTTGTTTCTTTTCGGGGAGTTAGTAATAGTGGATTGTGTCTTAACTTGTATGGACGTGTGGTACATTGTTTTGTGTTCCAGTTTTACGAACAGGTGCTGTAAATGCTGTACCAGGATAGGCTTATGCGGAGTTTGGAAATACCAAAGTTATCGTGTCTAGCTATGTAAGTTCACTTCTCATATAGTTGTTACTTTTCTTTGGAAACCTGTTCTTTGCTGTTAGGTTATGCTAGGTGCCTGCTTGAGGAATGGGATATTTTACCTTTTAAAAAAAATAATAATAATTACTATACGTACGTTCACACGCATATACGCGCTGACATCCTTGAGAAATTGAGGATGGTCTTGTTAGTTACTAGAGCTTTGTTACAAATGAATGCTCTTGTTTTAGATTTATAACAACCTTATGCCATTAGTGCTGCTGTGACATGCCCATATCTAGTATTGTTATAAGGAATAGTTCATCAAACCTAACATTCAAATTCTATAAAGACATCGGTAATACAACTTAAACTCAAGGTTTTAGGTAAACGTGATATGAAACTGATATCTAGACCTTAGAAACATAGTTCTCTAGTAAGGCCATGCGTTGCTATCCAGTTCGTGGGTACCCAATTGCGGTATGATTGCATTCGGACTGTTCGTGATCTTTGGATATTGGATATTAATGTTTCAGTCTCGGTTTCGTATCAGAATTAGCACCTTCCTATTAGCTTGCCAGTATTATACAGTTTGTTGATTCAATCTTTAGGTTCAGCGATTTACTTCCATAAATGGAGTCAATTTATTTGGTAATCAGTATGTATGTTTATTGGTGTGATACTCTAATAACTTGCTTTGATACTCTGATTAGGACTGAAACATTTAATTTCCGAAACAATAATCTTATAAGTGCATCGATGATACAACTTTCAAGTTAGAAAATCAAGATTTTAAACATTAGAGATTATTCTGAATACTTTAATTCTTTATAACTGTGATATTGAGTTGTTTTATTAACATTGATATGTGATTCCTTGACTAATAAATTTCCAGAAATATTTATATGTATACTGATGGTGGGTATGACGTATGAAAAGTTGATAAGTAATAGTAAACTAGTTTTTAGTTTATATTATTGAATGTTTACATTTTTCTTTAACACCTTAGTTAGTTATTAAAATTGGGTACATCATAGCCCATTTGTACATCGTAACGACCGCAAATAAACCTACCCCACATTGAACCGCATTTTAGGTACCTAGTGATCCACACAATAATGGTTTCAGGTTCACAAATGACAAAGAACCAGATGTGATGATGCGATGGGCATAGCCCAAAGCGGTACCAACTACCAATTTCCTTCCGTCAACCCAATGTTGTTTGTTCAACCCACATCAGAGGTGCTTGATTCAATCCTCGTTAGAGGTGCGCGTGCTAGTGCAAAAAAAGGGTGAATGCTTGAGTTTCTAGAATTTGTGTTTGAAGCATCATATTATATTACATTGTTTACGATTAATATTTAAATGGGCTGCCTGCCTGTTTTGGTGTTGCGTGTGAGATATTCAGGGGCATTAAAACTTTCAGGCATGAGATGCAACTCAGAAGAAGTGTTCTTTTAAGTTTATCGTAGTGAATTTATCTACTATCAATTAATGTTCTCTGTATGTCTTTCACTGTTGTGATCGACAATATTTTTATTTGACCACCATTGTTTTTTAATCTCAGATTTGGGCCCAAGGAAAGTAAAAAAGCAATGATGTACAGTGACAGTGGTCGGCTGAATTGTAACATTACTTATACAACTTTTGCTACTCCAGTCCGAGGACAGGTATGTCTATGGAATAAGAAAACCTTTCTGCGTGACTCTCAACTTCACAAAGAAGATTAAAAGATTAACCTAACAAAATACAGAATAACAAGCAGAACCTCAAGAAAGTTGACCATTTAAAGTAATTTGAAGACAAATGAATCAATAAGGCTTATATTTAGACACGACGGATAACAAAGAATTTTACTACTGATGATGCTCGTGAAGAGCATGAGTGTCTATAACATCTCCAACTCTTCATCCTTAGAAAAAAATATTGAGGCGAAACATGTCATTCATGGCTGATGAAAAGGTAGAAAAGGTAGGTGAATTTGATATGTGATGTAGATGGTAGAAACTTGCAGAAACATTTAACCACTTGGGGAGAAAACCACACTGGGATGTGTTTCCTATTTTTAGACTGCGCTAAAAATTATGTATTTTGGGACGTAGCAGGTGGATTGCCCTCGTCACGAGAAGAAGTTTTGGAAGAATTCAGTTTGTTGTAACTGAAAGCATTGGATACTCTTGGGTTGAATGCATTGGATAGTCTTGGCCTCTTGGGTTGCTAGCGGGTGGAGACTTCCCTTCAAACTCTAGTGCCAAACTCACAGCCTTAAAAACATTCCTTGGCTTGTGAATTCGAACATTGACGTTCAATCCTTCCTTCAAACCACTAAAAAAGACTCTCCGACAATGCTCTGGCCATGAACTCGCGTGACTGTTTGCAAATTCTTGTCTATATTCTTGTACCGTGCGTGTTTGCTTGATGTTGCTTGCATAGATGTTCGTATGGATTTTGAAATTCTGCTGGACATTTCATGTAAAATTTTCACAACTGTTCCCAATAAAGATGATTTCCACCTTTTCTTCACCGAGGTCTCATAATTGTGATTTTAGGATCCAACCAGGAGGGTCACCTCTCTCGAATTTGGGAAATTCCATCTCGGTGAAAGGTCTCCTTGTTGAGTTATAGTACCAGACTGTACTTTGTGAATCGTCATTCCCTTGACGATATCCAAAGGTGGTTTCTTTTGACTTACCCCTATTGGACCCGTTTCCGCCAAACTTCAGCAAGGGCATCAACTAGTCCCTATTGAGAGGACTCAAACTGAATACAAATGATTGATGATTATTCTCTACCTTCTCCCTTATTTTATAGCTAAGAAAAGCTAAATGCTTGATGTGCTTGCTCATTATAAAGTTCAATAGTATTTACCTCATCCATCCATTAATGGTCTGTTGAACTATGCTGTGGTGTATCTGCAGAGAGGAGGAGCCTATAGGACACACACATCGTCATCAGGTACAAATCTGTTGAGTAATTGCACTTTAATGCCGGAAATCTCAGACTGCACACACAAGTTTACCCATTTAACATTCAAAATTAGTGGAATTGTATGATTCACAAAACTGAGTAATAAATAATACTATTCATGATAAGTGACAATGTTTACCCATTTACTTATGAATCAGGTCCATATGCGTTATGTTTTATCTCTAACTTTTTCAAACAGGTAAAAGTGAAACAATTAGATAAAGAGGGAATGGGTAAACTGGATCAATAACATCCCCAAGTGAACTTCAAATGCATAAAACCTTCTGAATCATTTGATTCAAAACAGATATTTGACACACAAACTAATTAGTTTCAATTTTTTTGATAAAAGGTGTTTCAAGTCAACCAGACTCGATCTAAACCAAAAAATTACCAGTTTTGACCCGTTAGCCAACCCACCAGTTTCGAAACCTCAAGTTTTTTTTAACATATGCAAAACAGATTCCCAAGTTCTTCACAATTGTAGAAGCCAATGATTCCATTGACTGATCCTCTGTGAACTTTATTTCCATAAGGGATTTCAGAGGAGCCCTATTGTCTTCCTTAGACCCAAAACTTTTACTACCTGATGGAGGTCCAATAGTCAGCTTGCAATCTTCAATCAAACTCAAGTACGGATCCGCCTTGTACCATATAACATGCCACAAAGCACTAAACGTTTTTAGTTCTATGCACCGGGACCAAGGGGAACAATACTAAACGCTTTCCCAGAAACAATTATCATAGTGGTTGCCAAAGTGTAAATAGATCTTCTGCGTGATGGTGGGAGCGATCCTAACATAACCATACTCATATTAATCCCAACTCAACCAAGCAAGCTTGCTCATATAAAGGTAACAACTATAAGATTCATATACTGGATATGTATATCTAACAGATCAAGCAATGAAAAAGACAGTTGGAAACTTCGAATTAGAGCTTCCCGCGAATTCTGCACATATTCCACAAGAGTAATTCAATAACAAGAAAACACAGCATAATCATTTGTCTCTTCAAAAAGTAGGTTTGTTTTTTATTTTACCCTTAGGAGATAAAACATATCTGAATGCACCCATTGGTAAGTTGAAATTGTCACCTCTAAAATCACATATTACCTTTCCTTGAGAGAATAACACAAGGCTGTACGTATGAGCAATTGCTTCAATAAAGTTAATAAACATTACTAGACCACATTACTAGACCACATTATACAACAAGAGTATAAGAACAGCCTACCTTGTCCTTGTCTAAATTGGCAGCATCTATTTTTATTAAGTGTAATAACTTGACTTCATTCGGTTAAAAACCCCACTATTATTCGATTTTAGCAATACTAGTCATTAAAAAGGTCAAAGGGCAGCTGAAGAAGAAAACAAAGAAACAGTTCTTGATATTTTGATAATGACCCTGGAACTGTAGCCTTAGGATTACTGCCAGGTAGCCAAGGCTTGAAGACCGAGGGCAAACAGAAGATGGCACAAGAACAACAGAAAATATGCCATGAGCTCCAACTCGTGTTTCATGATCTTGATGCACCATTTAAGGTAAATAATGCTTCTGGGAATGCCTACAAAAGTATGTACATGTATAAATAGGGAAAGCTGCCGAGCCTGTCACTTGCACACCACTTTACCAAAGGCTCAAAAGATGTTTAAATAGGAAAAGCTATAAATACTCTATTACATCCATGGAAACTAAAGCTAATCAATTCATGTACATCAAACTAAAAATTATCTAATACTATTTCTCTCCACTATTTTCATTCCTTCTGGCCTTCACCAGCAAGTTTCAATCACACCATAATGGATTTGGAAAATGTTCCTCCAAATCCTCACAAAGATGCATGCTCGCTATGTTGTACAAGTGAGCAAGCAATCTCAGCAACTTTTCACATAATCCCCTCTCCAGTTCCAACTTAGTTTCCCCAAATAATACCAGAGCTTCACCTTGTAGTTCCTTGTGATGTCTAGTCACATTCCACATAAATCCAAGTAGGCTTCCGACCTTCTTAAAGCGATACGTGATATTAGCTCCTTTTACGTTCTTTGCATAGTATAACATTGTCTCCCAACTCATCTCGCTCTCCTTTCCTTTTTGTATGATGTTACCAACTCCTCCTGCCTCTACCATCTTTATTATCGCAGAATCCTCCTTTTCAGCTAGCAAACGATCACTCACATGGCTCGTAAATGATATATTGTTATGAATTTTGATTGCAGAATCGACATGAATTCTGTACGGTTCCACTGTCTTCTATGGAATTTCGACACGCGGCTCTCATTGCCTCCATTAGGTTGAAATATAATTCATAAAAACTTATTCTATTTGTTTGTTTCCTTACCTTATGCTTAAAATTGTAATTTCAAACTTACAATGTTTTTTCTCCTCTCCAGATGGTCAGATGAAATTATGCAATACCTTAAGGTTGTTTACGGGATAAAGTTGACGCAACAGTGAATACCAGGGAGTTCAATGTGGATTATAATACCGGATTCATTATCAGAGATGGTTCTAATATCTTGACAATAAGAAGATTAGAGTATGAGTTTTTAGTATTCTCGTATGTCACTTCCACTCTTCAATGGACGTTAAGGTTCTGGTCACTTGAATGTTCTTCCCTAGTAATGATTTGAGTATTCGCTGTAAGTGTCATGTACGTTACGCTTGTAATGAAGATCACTTTTTTAAGGTTTGTAAGAACTCCAAATTAATAAAAATCCGTACTGATAGTGAAACATGGGACCATGAAACGAAAGGGAATAAAATTAATATACTAAGTCCAGAAAGCGAAGTTCTTGCTGCAAAAGATGAAATATTCTTTTCTGGGCTTTTTGAAAATGTTACTCCTGTAATGGTTAAAAATGTTGAGAAGAAATTGATTTTAAGTGAAAGCATTGAGAACATTAAGTGATGGTCATGAAAATGTACTTGGATATTACGGCTCTAAACCGATGGTAATATCACCATATGGCATTCGAGACTTGTAACACAAGTTTGAAATACACAAGCTAGGAAAACAATGAGGCTGATGATGCATAAAACTTGAAAGTCATTAGGTACTTTTTAAAACCTTAATGTGTATGTTAATACAAATATCGCTTAAAAACGTTATTTATATTTTACGATCTTTGCTAAGTTTTGTTAATAACAAAGTGTAAACTTTAGTTTTAAGTAAAACATGATTTTAGTTTAAAGTCTTGCATAACTAGATTTTTGCTACATTTACATTTCATATAAAACACAACATTTTCATATTTCTTAAATTAGAAATGTCACATCACCATTTATGGTAAGTTTTGTCATATCACATTTATGGAAAGATTGTGTGGTTGACTAAACAATGTTCTTACACAAGGTTTGTGTGTTTGACTCTCCATAGGGTTCTTACACAAGTTTTGTGTTTGACTAAGTATTTATGTGATGTGACTTTGGATGGTTTGGCAAGTTATGGCAAAACATAACTGCAGACCTGGCGGAACCCTCGTGGTACACGGGCGGAACCCTTGTGAGGGTTCCGCCATATCCGCCAGGCTTGAAGTTTGTTTTGCTATAAATACCAAGCCATTTGCTAGCATTTTTCTTTATCACTTCTCATCATATTTTGCACATACATTCATCTAACCCTTAACCTCTCATTGTTGTGAATACTCTTTTTGTAGCAAAGAAGTTCACAAGTACATATAAAGTTACAAGTATTCAACTCAACGTTGCAAGACTTGTTAGCTTAGCATCGTGTAGACTTTTGTAGTTTACACTTCATTTGATTGTGTGTTATAAGTTGTGATCGGTTAGTATTTTAGGCCTTAAAATACATAGTGTTACGGGAGTGGTTGTACCCTTGGTAAAGAACTCGACATCTAGCTTAGTGTCGGTAAAATTGTAAGCGACGTGTAAGGTTTTCTCCGCCGGATAAAGGAGCTTGTTGACTAGTGAAAGAAACTCTCGAGTTGGATACTCGGGGCGTGGACGTAGGGCAAGGAAAAGAGAGTTCCTTGTAGCCGAACCACGATAAACAATCGTGTCATGGTTTGATCGTTTCTTTCTTTATACTTGCATATTGTGTATTGTCTTTGTGTTCATATCTTTGATTAAACGGAAAGTTTCAAAAGATAATTAAACTAAAAACGGGTAAACTATTCAACCCCCCTTCTAGTTTTCCACAATTGGCATCAAGAGCTACGTTACTCAAGCTTTTAAAATATATTGTGTTTTAAAACTTGAAACGATCCATGGATTTTGAAAATTACAAAGAAGGGCAATCTATGCAAAGACCACCACTTTTTGAAGCAAATGGTTTTATCTATTGGAAAAACCGATTTGAAACTTACGTGAAATCTAAAGATATAGATTTATGGTTTATAATTGTTGATGGTGATAATAATATTACGAACACTAAAGATGAAGATCAAAAGAAATTGATCGCTAAGAATAATGAAGCTAAAATGATGCTATATAATGCTTTGCCTAAGAAAGAGTATGAAAGAGTCTTTATGTGTAAAACCGCTAAAGAAATTTGGCAATCTTTAATAGTCACTCATCAAGGAAATTCACAAGTTAAGGATAACAAAATTGATCTTTTAATTCAACAATATGAACAATTTGTTATTCCCGAAGATGAAAGTATTGATAGTGCATTTGCTAGGTTTAACACTATTATTACTTCACTTAAAGCACTTGATGAATCTTTTTGTAGCAAGAATTTTGTCAGGAAATTCCTTAGAGCACTCCATCCGAAATGGAGAGCAAAGGTGACGGCAATTGAAGAATCCAAGGATCTTTCAAGCATGTCACTTGATGAGCTAATTGGAAACCTCAAAGTTCATGAGATGATAATGGAAAAAGATTCGGAAATAGTTAAAGGCAAGAAGGAAAAAGTCAAATCTATTGCCTTAAAAGCTAGAGTTCAATCAAGTGATGATGAAGAATCTAGTTCCGATAGTGATGATGAAGAATATGCCATGGCCGTTAGAGACTTCAAGAAGTTCTTTCGTAGACGGGGAAAATTTGTAAGGCAACCTAAAGATGACAAGAAAACCTTCCGAAAAGATCGCGACGATAAGAAAGGAAGAGTTGAAAGGAAATGTTATAGGTGTGGAGACACAAGTCATCTAATTGGAGAATGTCCAAAACCACCCAAAGGCAAATCACAACAAGCGTTTGTGAGTGGTACTTGGAGTGACTATGAAGAAGATGACGATGAGCCAAAGAATGATGACGTTGCTCTCATGGCTCATGACTCAAATGAGGTACTCTCCGATTCATCTTACTCATCCATTGATGATGATACCTTACAAATAGAATATAACAAACTTTGTGAACTAAGCCTAAAAATCATAAACAAAAATAAATATTTGAAAACCAAAAAGGAGTTTTTGGAAAATGAAGTTTATGAGTTAAAAGAAAAGGCTAAAAGATTAGAAAAGAGTAAAAGTGTCGACACATTGTGTAAATCATGTGAAGAACTTAAACTCGAAATTGAGAAACTAAAAGTTACTCAAAATGATCTAATAAAGCAAACCACAAAGTTTAAGAAGTTTGATAAAAGCATCTCTTGTGCGGATGAAATTATGAAGCTTCAAAAATCTCCATTTGATAAAACAGGTCTAGGCTTCACAAACTTAGAAACATCGAAAGATCAAACTAAACAAGAAACTAGCAAAATTGCTACAGCAGCCGGCGGAACAGGCGGAACCCAAATAAAGGTTCCGCCCGTTGAACCCAAAGGTTCCGCCAGGTCTGCAGCAGCAAAAATTGCTTCCACATCAAACCGTTCAAAATTTGTTAAAGTCACGTATAAAAATGAAACAAAACCTGCTGTTAAAACAGGAGTAGGACTTAACAAAAATGAATTTAGAGCCAAAACCACTCAACCAAAGCCTAAGACACCTTTTCCCAAACGCCCCTTTCCAAAAAGCAACTACAATCCACGACCAAGTTATCGACATGTTTGGAACCAAAACACTCCTGGACATCATCAAACTCCAAACTACATGTCATGGAACCCCTATGCTCTATTTTCATACTTGAGTCAAATTAATGGATTGTTTAACCAAAATGGACCCATGAGAAATTGGGGACCAAATGTTTGAGTGTTTTTCATAAAATAGGTGTGCCTTAAAGTTTGTTTGGAACCGGATGAATGGATTAAAGATAGCGGTTGTTCAAGGCACATGACGGGTAACAAAAGCCTCTTCTCAACATATCACCAATGTGATGGAGGTAATGTTACGTTTGGTAGTAAAGCTAAGAGCAAAATCATCGGAAAAGGTACAATCTCTCATGACTCCCTTTTTATAGATGATGTTGCTCATGTTGATAATTTAGGTTTTAATCTTCTTAGTATTAGTCAACTTTGCCGTAATAAGTATAACGTCCTTTTTAGTGAAAACGGAAGTAAGATACTTAAAGATGGCATAACCATAGCCAAAGGTGTCCTTAAGAACAACGTATATGTCATGAAGTTGGATCAAACATCTAAAGACAAACTTTGTCTTACTTCATTAGATGAATCCTCAACATTATGGCATAGACGTTTAGGACACGCTAATATGAGACTAATTCAAAACCTCTCCTCCAAAGACTTAGTTCGAAACCTTCCTAAGTTGAAATACGACCAACACTTTTGTGATGCTTGCAAAGTTGGTAAACAAGTCCATAGTAGCCATAAGGCTAAAAATATGGTTTCTACGTCTAGGTGTCTAGAACTTTTGCATATGGATTTGTTTGGTCCATCCGCTATACAAAGTTATGGAGGCAACTTCTATACTTTGGTAATAGTGGATGATTATTCAAGGTATACTTGGACAAAATTTTTGAAAAGTAAAAATGAAGCTTTTGAAAAATTTGAGATTCTAAGTAAGAAAATTCAAAATCAAGTAGGGTCTAATATTGTGTCTATTAGAACGGATCACGGTCGTGAATTTGATAATGAATTTCAATTCGGAAACTTTTGTGATAAAAATGGTATTACTCTTAATTTTTCGGCTCCACGTACTCCTCAATCTAATGGTGTAGTAGAACGTAAAAACTGGACTTTGCAAGAGATGAGTAGAACAATGCTTAATGAACAAAACATTCCACAAAAGTTTTGGTGTAATGCCGCTGACACGTCAACATACATTCTTAATCGAGTCTTAATTAGACCATTTTTAAACAAAACTCCTTATGAACTTTACAAAGGTAAAAAGCCTACATTAGGATTCTTTAGAGTATTTGGGAGTAAATGCTTCATTCTTAACACCAAGGATTACCTCACCAAATTTGACCCAAAGTCTTATGAAGGTGTATTTCTTGGATTTTCACAAAATAGTAAGGCTTACATTGTTTTAAACAAAGAAACCTTAAGAGTCGAGGAATCGTTGAACGTAACATTTGACGAGAGTCCACCTCCCTCTAAGACATCACTTTGGTAGATGATGACTTAGTTGAAAGCCAAGCTATTGAAAATCAAGTCACCATAGAAAATGACATGGAAGAAGAACCAACAAACAAAGAAATTGTTAATGTTAAAGAGTCCAAAAGTCATCCATTAGATAATGTCATAGGTAAAATTAACAAAAGAACGTTAAGGTCTAAAGCTCAAAATGAAAGTAACTACTTTTTTTTTTTTGTGTCAACCATTGAACCTAAAAACATTAACGAAGCCATTAAAGATGAGTCATGGGTAAGAGCCATGCAAGAAGAGTTAAACCAATTTGTTAGGAATGATGTGTGGACATTAGTTCCTCAACCTAAGAGTCAAACTATAATTGGTACAAAATGGGTTTTTCGAAATAAAATGGATGAAAATGGTGTTGTGTCTAGAAATAAAGCTAGGTT
>LBNU01036499.1:18978-31460 GCA_014162995.1 Artemisia annua | reverse complement strand
AAAACTTTTCTTCCACCTTTAAAGCATCATGATACAACTTTATGATTCTACTCTCTTCTTGACTTAGCACTTTATTATTAGGATCCAAATCAATCTTACTCTGCACTTCATTTAGTTCCTCTCTAATACTTTTCACATTTTCAAAAACACCCCCATTTTTCCATGCAAGTCTCTTAAGATGTGTCTTAAGAAGTCTAAGATTCTTCACAACTTTAAACATTTGACAGCCTGAATTGCTTGCCCCCCGGTACTTCTTAACCACTTCTTGAAACTCATCATTATCAGTTACAAAGTTGGCAAACTTAAAAGCTTTCTTTCTAGTTTGAACAACATTAGGTATAACTAGAAGAATAGGGCAGTGATCTGATATTAGATATGGAAGGAAGATAGCATGAGCATTAGAATACTTACATATAAATTCTTCACTTCCCATCACTCTATCAAGCTTTTTAAGAACACCAGTACAGTCACCAGTTTTAGCTTTATCAAGATTCTTGGTCCAAGTGTAGAAGTATCCACTGCTTGTGATGTCCTCCACTTCAATCATGTTAACACATTCTTTGAATTCTAACATATCTTAAGTCATACTAAAACTACCAGAAGAATGTTCCTTTGTGTCAAGAGTAACATTCATATCACCCATAATGACCCACGGGTTATAGCCCACCAGCATCTTATACTGTTCCATCTCATTCCATAAAATCTTCTTCTCATTTCCACTATTAGCAGCATATATAATTGTACAAAATATAGCCATATTGCTAGTAATGGATTCTATTTTGCACAGTATAGTTTGCTTACTATAGTGAATAATATTCACATTAACAATATTATTATTCCACCATACCATAATTCTGCACCCCTTATCACAAAATCTCATGTTATGCACCCAACTCCAATTCTGAAAAATATTGTCACCAATACTTTGCAACTTTTTTGTTTTAAATGAGTTTCAATGATACCACATACATGTAACCTCTCATCTTCAATATACTTCCTTACCTCCTTTTGTTTATCTGAGGTACTCAAACCTCTGATATTCCAGCATCCAATTTTAAAATCCATAGACACACTTATTGACTACCAAACACCCCTTTATCTATTCCATGATTTCCATCTATAATATCACCTTCCATACCTTGTGCTAACCCATTCACATCAGGCATTACATCATTCTCCACAATACCATTTACATTCTTATTCTTATCATTATTCAGTAAATTACTTTCTTCCCCATCATCATCAGGCACTTCTAGACCAGCAAACTTATTAGCAGACCTCTTCAACTCTTTCAATATCTCACCCTAAACCTTCCAAGCTTTCTTACTACCACCATTATCAGGAGAACTTGCACTATTGTTAGCATTTGGAGTTTTCCAAGGAGATTTATTGCTTATTTCACCTTATTCTCAACTAACTTCTTTTGATAAACAAATTGAAATTGCTTCACATTTTGTTTTCCCACTCCTCTATTAGGACCTTGATTGTTCGCTTTGTTAACAGGACCTTTTCCTTTATTACCACCACCATTGTTCTTCCTATACCTAACCTCTTCAAAACCATCCTTTTGTGTTCCATCCATCCCCTTATCATTTACTGAACCATTCTCTCCACCTTTAGGATTATCAGCAACATTAGTCTCCACAGTGTGCACCTCATTACTCTCACAAGTCTTACATTCCACGTCATTGTGACCAAATACATAGCAATTTGAGCATCAAGGTGGTGTCCAATCATACTCCACCTTAACAGACTTCCTACAAATCTCACCTCCATCTCTGTTCCTATATATCATCTTAATTAAAACATCAAGTAAACACTTTTTAGCAGAAACCTCAACCATTACCCTAGCAAACTCCACTCTTCCTACTCCCAATCTACACATATCAGCAGTAATAGTATCCATTACCAATGGCTTACCAACTCTGCTAGCTAAAGCACTTATGCCATAAGTAGTCCAAGCTTCCAAAGGTAGGTTACACATCTTAATCCAAACAGGGACCTGCACAGGCTCTCTCTTATCCAAACAGACATGTATGTCTGATTTTTGGACAAAAAAGCTTTGTTGTTTACCATCCAAGGACCACTATTCACCACAGAATCAAGACCTTCAGCATTATGAAATTTCATGAAATATACACCATTATTCACATCAACAATATCCTTAAACGCCTTCCTACCCCACATCCTCCTCAAATGATACCCTAATTCATTAACAGTCATATGATGCCCAACAAAGTAACCACATAATGTCAATTCCCACTTCTTACAGCCTTTATCAACCATTATTTCATCAAACACAACATATTCATAGCCATTTTCATCTACCTCAATTGGAACTTCAAACAATTTTCTAGACATATCAAGCTTTGGATCATAAGTGGCTCTAGCATAAGACTTGTTTTCCACTGTGCCATTATCCATCTTAGCCTCATCCATCTTAATATTGTTCTCAATGCCTTTGCTTCTTTCAACTTCACTTACTTTCACCTCAGTTTGCATCTCAACTACACTTTCATCCTCAACTCCTTTCTTACTGTCACCATTCTTAGCCTCAACATTTTCCACTACACCTGTTCCACCATTCTTATCACTAACTGTCAACTCCTCACCTTTACTAACATCAGAACACCCTTGATTATCACCACCCAAACAGTCCATTACCTAAGCTACAGCTACTATCCAAACTACTCATATTACTAACACACTCATCACCATTAGCAAGATCCTTTCCCCCACCTTTATTATTACGAACAACAGTTGACATTTTTCCATTCTTTTTTGATCCAATTTTCTGATTATTCACAGTGTTTCCATTGTTATGTACATAATCATTGAAACTCCTATGAGTTTTAATAGTTCTCTTACTTTTCATGATTTAGGGTTTAAACAAATTGGGGAAAATTCAAATTGACCTTACTAATGTCACAAAAATACAATTAACAACAAGTAATGAGTAGGTAATATGATCAATGATAATAGAACTGAAGAAAATTAGGAAATAGAATTTTGGCGCCAAAATTTTTAAAACTGGGTTTTATAGCAAATCAACATAAATTTGGGGAAACTTGTAACAAAAAATGCAGAATTGAATTTGGAATCGATAACACTATTTGGATTTTGAATTATCGTAAAGAATTGAGTGTAATTGACCGATTTTCATCATTTAGTGATGGTGAAAAGATGGCGGGAAAACAATTAGATGAGAGAGAAAGGAGAGAATGGATCTTTGTCCATAAAAACTTGTTAGCCATGACCATATCCTGGCAATAGCCATAATCATTAACTAAATCTAAAGGTGAGAACGAGTGGTCATCACTGCATCATAAATCATTGTCCAACGTAAATGGTTCGATCCAAAAGTTTGTGTCAGCTTCATTATTGAAGAAATCTGGTACGACGTCATTTGAAACTGCATAATCATAGCTATTCAACTTGTATGTGCCTAGGTCATTGCTAGAAGAGGACACAGATGATTCAGATGGCGGCCTTGAAAATAAAACACTACAAAAAAATTTTCATTTAGTGATGCATATAAAAAAATGTCACCAAAAATTAAATTAGTGTCACTAAAAGTAAAAAATGTCACCAAAGTGTTACTAAATTTTATGTACTTCTCCCATACTTAAAAAAGTGTAGGTAGAAGTTCATTAAGGAGTATATTTTCATGCTATCATAACCAAAACTTACATATCTCATACATATTCATAGCACATAATACACTTAATCACACCAAGCAAACCACACAACTAGAGACTATCAGTCAAACTGATCTGCTAAAATCACGGTTGTCACATTGACTTGGATCTGCCTCGTGTATCAATATAGTTAAATCTATCAAAGGTCATTGATACACCATTGGGATTGGTTGTATTGTTTATTCCTTTAGGTTTCCATTCCCAACGTGCTGAGGCCTTCACAGCATTTCCCATGTTCCCCTTTTTCTTATTTACAACATTAACAGTGGGAATATTTGAAGTAGCAGTGGAAACTGCTTGTGTAGATTTTGGCACCCACTGTTGTTTAGGTTGAGCCTTTTTGTTGTAAAGAGAACCTTTATCTGTTTGTGCAGATTTAACAAAAGTAGTTTTTGGCTTTGCACTTGAAACAGATGACTTAGTAAAAGCAGTGTTAACAGTTTTAGCAGTGGAAAAACTTTGAGGTCCATTTTTCAAAAGTACTGCTCTTGGGATCATGTTGCTGTGTGAATTAGGGTGAGTTTGATTATTAAACTTGTTTGTGGTCACCCTATTCTTCCCATAAAATTCCCTTCTCCCACCATTAGAACCACACTTAGCATGTAAATGATTAAAATCACCACAAGTATAACATGCCTTGTTGTTCATCACAAAATCACTACCTAGTTGTTGAGATTTGACATGATTCCAACTCCTCTGGTTACCCCTAGGAGTTGATGACCTTTTTCTATACATCTCAGCATACTTTACAGTTTGTCTAGGTTTGTTTACTTGTTTCCTAGCTTCTTCTGTATTAGTATTAACAACCTGTGGGATGGGTTTCTCAACACTGTTTTTAACATTTTCATCTATAACAGATGAATCACTAGCACTCTCAAAAACATCAGTGTCCTGCTTAATCTCTACCTCACTTTTAACAAATTTGGGAGGGCCATATTCAAGTATAGGTTCTTGAAAATCCTCTATGCCTGTATGTGCTAAATCTATGCCTGGAGGTGCTGGAACACCTCTAAGTGGTGGAGGTACAGTGTTGTATCCTAAACCAGACTTAGCCTTATTAGTTATTTGAGCATCCCAAATCTTTTCAATAGACTTAGATTGATAAAACAAGGTGTCAACAGATAAATTTACATTTTCATTCACCTTTTTAAGTCTTTCAACCTCTTCTTTCAAAGCCTCATTTACTGCTATCTTATGATCTAACTCTCTTTTAATGACAATCATATCATCACTGAATTTAGATTCATTTTCCCTATAATGCTCTAGTTGTTTTTCTAACACAGATATGCCTCTCCTAAGATTTGACACAGTATAATTAGCAGCAAACAACTCTGTTCTTTGACTCTCACATAATTCATTAAGCCTTTCACATTCTCTAGTTGCCCTACATGTTTTAGAACAATTTTCAAAATTTTGTACCTCAGAGTCAGAGAGAGCCATGAGAGCATGTTCTGTAGCAATGAAACCAGCTTCTGTAGATTGGTCTTCATCAACATCAGCCATGAAACTCCAATCATAGCTTACACCATCAATTGCCAACATTGCCTTTGGTTCTTCCACTGTTGGCTCTTTCTTCTGCTTATACCAAGTGGATCTGTTATCCTGCTTCCTTGGTCTTCTGCATTCCCTAGCAAAATGTCCCAACTTGTGACAGTTGAAACACTCCACTTTCTTCTTATCAAACCCTGCAGTTTCACTTCCATTAATGTGGATTGGCTTGCCAGTCTTCTTGAAAAACTTCCTAGCTCTCATGCTAAGAAGAGCTATTTGCCATTTTATGTCCATCTCTTCTAAGTCATCATCATCAATTTGCTCTATGTCTTCATGAGTCAATATAGAGCCATTCACTTGAGTAGAGATGAATGCATAAAAGGTGGGATCACCTATACCAGCAACCTTCTTTTTAGAACCTGCAGTGGTAACAAGAGCATTACCAGTGAAAACAGTTGAACCAGCAGTGGCAAATTCATCATCACTATCAGCTTCACTGTCATCAGTGTCAATTGAAGTTGACATCAATGCCAAGCTACTTGAACTTGAACCTAGCTTTCCTGCCTTCTTTAACCTTTGCTCAATTAGCTTGAAATTATTATATAGGTCATTGAGCTTCATAGTTTCAATTTCAGGTTTGTTTTCCCAAACTGTAACATTAGTGTGAAACTCAGCAGGCAAACTTCTTAGAAACTTCAAGTTGAGGTCTTCCCTTTCCACCTCAATTCCAAACACAGTCAATTGAGTAACCAATTTCTGTAGTTTGGTGAATATGCTGTCAAGAGATTCATTGCTTGAAGCAGAGAAATTTTCATAGCTTTGCTTCAACAATGTCTTCTGTGTCTTCTTAGTAGCATCATTGCCACCAAACACTGAACAGATCTCTTCAAAAAGTTCTTTTGCTGTTTTGAACTTTGTGAATGCTATTATTTGATCTTTTGGAAGAGTCATAAGCAATGAACTTCTGGCTTTCAGATCATTCTTTCTTTGGGTCCTTTCATCTGTTGTAGTAGGCACAGAAACTGTTGTAACATCTTTGTCTCCAATCTTCTCAGTCTTTGATTGAGGTTTGAAGGAATCACCATTTAAGATGACTTCCCACAAAGCATAGTCTGACATAAGAAAGTATTGCTCTATCATGATCCTCCACATCTCAAACTCATTAAGTTTGAGTTTGGGAAGTCTTGGAACATTTGACTGATTGTTTTCCATCTCCATCTTTGAGTGAGTGAGTTAAGCTTCTTCTTGGATCTTCTAAATCAAAGTATCAGAACCTGGCTCTGATACCACTTGATGGATCTAAACACACACCTTGTGTTGTTGATACTTTGAGTAATATTATTAAGCACGCGGAATTTACTTAACAACACTTAGAAGACAGTTTATATGATGTATTGTGAGTGAGTATAGTTGTATGTAACACAAAGCTTCAATATTATTAATGATAATAATACGAGTGATCTTAGCTATCACTAGGGTTACACCTTGAAGCTCTCTAGAATAATTCGTACCTATGATCATGACCTAGGATCTCCTTTTATAGCACAAGGAGTCCTTTACAAGATAAGTATAATGCTATCTAAATAGAATATTCACAAGATCTATTCTATACTTATCTATACACGAATACATAACAGTTATCTAGTAAGCAGTGGTAATAATATGTACTAGCAGTGGTAATGAGTTTCCACTGCTAGTGCATTCTTCAGCAGTATCTTCCACAAGCCTATCAGTGGTAACTGTTAGCTTTATTCCCAACATAAATTTTATGCTTTTGCCAACACTTTTAAAATGTGTTACAAAAAAGTTCGATTTGGTAACACTTTTTTGTGTCATTAAAACCTCTATCACTGAATGTCTATTATCTTATAGTGAAAGTTCCTGCTCTTTATGGACTCACTAGAGCTGAGCATCAGTCCAAAACGGAACCGAACTGACGAAACTCGAACCGAAACAAAAAATCATTAGTATATAGAACTGAAACCAAACCGAATATGGTCGGTTCGGTTCGGTTTTCTGTCGGTTTGATTATGTTTATATGATTTAGGTGTGTTTTTCTCGGTTTTGGGTTGAACCTTACCGAATCAAAACCGAAAACTGTTAGTATATAGAACCGACACCTAACCGAATATGATTAGCTTGGTTCGGTTCAGTTCGGTTTTTGGTCCAATTTGCTCAGCCCTAATATAGAGTTTAAGATCTATTGTATCCACAGGATTTTTTAGGGTTATCGTGATCAAATTCAAGTGTTCCAACACCTGTAGTTTCTAGCATCGTTTGGTTTTTTTTTAACTAGTTTCTTCAAATGTGTATTCCATTGATCTTTTATTTCGTTGTCACTTCTTCCCGGCAACTCTACTGCTATCATTGACCATCTACTCAAACAAGAATAATTATCTTCTAATAAGCTGCATTTCATGTTTAAAAAAAAATTAATTCAGTTTTACCCTCCCACAATTTGTATTTTGAACTTTTGAATTTTTCTCGCCCCTCTCATGAAAAACATTCAAGTTCTGACACCGGTTAAAACATACTTGTTACCAATCTTGCTATGTAAATCCTTGATGATATTGTCTTCTACTTTTGTAAAATTTCTATGTTTTATGTTCGAGCGAAGGTGATTCATCCATCTCAACCTGCAACTCTTTCCACTTCTTGACACGCCTAATATTGAAAGATATGTCAAAAAGGATAGGCAAATATTTACTACTTATAAAGGGTGCATGTCACTTCTTGAATTCTTTATAATTTAAAACTTAAAATTTAATGAACCTTGACTAATTACCATATAAATACCTATTGCCGTAAATTGATCTAATACAACAACTTATATTCAAACTACCTAAACATATTCATTACTTGAATACAATAAACCACAATATCATAAACGTCAATATTTCCATGTGAAAATTAACCTTTTGGTCCATTAGTGAATATATTCAAAATTTTTGAGTAATGCAACATACTTATATTTATAGCATAAGGCCTCCAAAATCAAGGTGACAAACCTAATCAAGGGTTACACCATAACCATAAGTTCGCAAGTATAACTATTTGACGCTATACACTGTCGCTTCGCGTAGATATTCGTCTAGTAAAGCATGGATGACCATTATTGAATCGTGAAATCTTGAATAGTGAAAACTTAAATTAATGTAGTTTGCCTAAATTACCCCTAAGTACGCCTTAGACTTGACAACTTTTTAAAAACTTGGCAACTTAAATTATGTCTTTTCTTGATCACTTATAAACTTGACAACTTTTCAAAAACATACACTATTAATTTTAAAAAGCACAAGCTTTGTATTTCAAAAAATACACGCTTTGCATCAAGAGTCGAACCAGAATCACAATTTCGCACGTTTAATTATTTGCCGCTTTATACCGTCGCTTTACGCAGGTATTTGTCTAGCATTCAAATAAATAGGAAAAGAATAAAAAAAAACACGTCAACTTTTCTTTTAAAGAAATGATATGCTCACAAAAAGTTTTCGAAAAAAAGTTTCACACAAACAAAATTAATTGTTCAATCAAATAACTTCTTTCTTTTTCATAATTGTTTTGATCGGACAAGTAATTTTATCACGTCATTGTGTGAAACGTTTTATGAAAAACTTTTTTGAATATAACATTCCTCCTTTTTTTATACCAGTAAACTTGGGAGCTAATCTCCCGTTCAAGTGGCCGTATCGCTCCATGTAGGCTCTTAACTTATTGTCTTCTTCTTCACTCCATGCACCTTTCTTCACTCCATGTTTGTCATAATATGATGTTTTCACCATATTGTTTCTATTAAAACTCCTAGAAAAGGAAAAACCAATCTAAAGCATTGCTAAAAGATATTGATCCCTAAAAATAAATTTATTTAGGTGAACCAATATTGAACTAGGTTTCAACTGATTCACTTAAACATTGTGTCTTGACAATTATGGAGTACTTAGTTTTCGACTGAACTAGGCTTCAACCGGTCCACTTAAAATTATGTTTTCTCCCTTATATATGGTCTTTAAATAGTATCTAACTAGGATTTGAACATAAACTACCCTGTGAAATTAAGTCCCTAAATGAGTGAACATTTATGGAATCATCTTTAGAGTTCATCATATGCTAAGAAAGTCTCATCACCTCTTGAGGCATAACTCGGTAAGTGAAGCTCTGAACCTGAAAAAAAAAGATGATGGAGTCAGTGAGTAATGACAATAACTCATTGAATCCCCTTAATCTCCTCAACAATCAAAAGCATGCTAAACTTAATTATTTAGGAAAAATGTCTAAGTATATGAAAGTTTAGGCGGGAAATTTCTTGTGAAGATAAGTAGAAAAACACTTATCAAAGAAAGTACAAGAGTTGATAGAAAGGTTTTTCTATCTTGTGCCCTAAGACACAAGATAAGAAGGACAAACAGTACACAAAAAGTACTAAAAGACACATAAAAAATACATATTTTATGGATCCCTAAGTCCATTTTATGGGTCCCTCGTACTTTTTGTACTTTTTATCTTGTACCCTAGGGCACAAGATAGAAAAACCCATGAAAGAAATGGGCAAACAATTGTCAATAGTGTTCTCTAAAACGAGAGTGGACACGTTCAAAGAATATATGCATTTAATGTAAGTATGCTACACAATTAAATGCTCGACCCGCCCCTATTACCTTACATGTATCCACCCATAATTTACCTATATAAGAGAATATAGTAAAAGAGTAAATCTTATCTCTTGCAATTAATGTGAAACACATTTAAGAGCATTTAATCCTCCTAGAATTAAGTCACTGAGCGTATTCGGTGGTTAACATAGTTCTTAGTTAAGCATTAACTTTGGTTTATGTTTAAATTAGTGAGGAGATCATCAAATAATTGTCATTCAACTTAGATTTTATTCCCCAGACAATTTAGTAAATTATTTGATTCATTTCTAAAAAAGAATTTAAATGTTGAAAATACTTGTGCAAATCTTTATTAAACTGTTTATCTTTGTTAAATGTTTTTAAACTTACTTTGCTAAGTATGAAGTTGGTTAATTCACATTAGTTAATCTTTGTAACCAACAAAAAGGGAACAACATTATCATTCCCACATTTTCCATGCTCCATTTTCTTCATTACGCTTCGGCAAGTTCTTTATCTTGTCCTCAACATTTCGAATATCCTGTCTTTCCCTCTTGCCATCTCAGGTGGACCATTCAATTTTCTAATTATGGTGATCGACTTAGGAGTCTGTATGTGTTAATCCATGGGGCATACCTCTTCGAGCTAACAAGAATCGACTTGATTTGCATTTTGAAAAGGTCATTCACAAAAATTTTGGGTATGTGTTTTGTGTTATTGTTGTTAATCTAAATATAACTTTAAATCATAGTGGTGTTGAACTGCTGCACATTTTTAGAATTCCATCTTCTAGTAATGTGAATTATGTTAGTTTTAGCGGATAAAAATTAATGAATATGTCCGGACTCGAACTCGAGACTTCGGGATTGCACACTTTACGTATGAGTTTCAATTAATTAATAATTATTGTTTTAGTGACGCATAATTATTGAATTCACGAAATAAGCACTTAACGGTACCTTACGACCGTTAGATGAAAGTTAAAGTAAAAAAGAAGCCAAGAAGGATCTAGAAACCCTTCCTTGGGCTTATGTTCGGCCGATCCCACATACATGGGATAGGGAATGCTTCAAGGTTATGATAGTATAAATACATGGCCTCATGTATTCATTCAATCATCCCTTGGTTCCAGAGCAACCAAATCACTTCTTTCTTCTCATTCTTTTGTGTCTAATCGATCCTTTGATTGATAAGACCAATAGTTTAAAGTTTATTTCGTGAATTAAGAACCTAGCTTTTCTTATTGAAACGCTAATAGTACGTGTGTACAAGAACGGAGTGTTGGCATACTTTTGCTAACGGTGATCTTGCCCTATTTGATTTTCCCTAAATCGATCCACACATAAACCCTAATTAGGGTTTATAAATTCTTGTTCCATTGATTTCTTGTTCTTGCTAGAAATCACAAAGGTACGCATCCTTTTATATCCGGTTAATTTAATTACTTGTATTTGATCTATTTCCGCTGCGTACTCTTTGATGTTTATGTGTTTAAGTTTTTATATTATTCACATATTCCAACAGTGGCATCAAGAGCCGTTAATACGTTGTAATTAATTACCGAAACACATAAAATTTAATCGTTATGATTATTACATGCTTGGTGTTCTTATGTTTTTTTTTTCATAAACCCTAGATTTTTTTTTTATTTTGTTGTCGATTTATATATTTTTTTTTACATATAAATGTCGAATTTTTTTTATTTGAAAAGAAAATTAGGGTTTATGAATTATTGTTATAAAACTTGTAGAAACCCTAGGTTGCATGTAATATTTATGTGTAAATATAAATGGATATTGGTGATATGCCGTTTTGGTTGCGTTCCTTAATTGACATGATTATATGTTATAATATGTGCAATGTGGGCATCCATGACAAACCATGCATGTGTTGTCATGGATTAATGGTGATTTGTAAAATTGTTACGTGTTATGATGATTTCATGCTTAATTATGCGATTTAATTATAATTGATACGTTTTTTAGTAAATATTATGACTATAAACATTACTAAAATTTAATTAATTATAAAATTAGGGAAGACCCTATTAAAATCGTGTAACCTAATCAATTGTGTGTTTTAAATTGATTTAATTTGCATGTCCATTATTGTTGTTGTTGTTTGTCTATTTTATTTAAATTACTTTTGTTTTTATATGTTTGGTGACATGATAGTAAGCAAAGGGTAATTTCATAAATAAAATATTAAACGTACTTAATAATGGTGAAATCAAGTTTTGAGCTTTAAATCATGAATTTTAGTTGATTGATGCAACTGTAAATAGTGTGTGAAAGGCGGACCGAAGGTTGCCATACAACATACATGTAGAGAGGGGTTTTTAAAGCTCATGCACCTACCGGTTCTCTACAACTGCCTGTGTGCCGACTCTAGACTTATCTATATCACTATTTACGAAGCATCTTAAGGCAATGTTGTAATTTGCTCAACGCCTCAATTAAAATGTCATTGATTTTGCTTGTAAAGAAACTAATGAGTAAAGTTTTTTACATGAAACATATGCTACAAGATGAATGCATGACATCTTTGTACATATATTTTGATTACACACATCAAATTTACTACCCTTAAAATTTAAGTTATATGCCATCCAATGAAAAGGAAACACCTAAAATTGGGTCTACGTCAGGGCGTAACCTGGCTAGATTGCAATGGAAAGGCAAAT
>LBNU01036499.1:0-16093 GCA_014162995.1 Artemisia annua | reverse complement strand
AGTTTACACCATAAGTTTCCAAAGTTTACACTTTTAGTCCCTCGGTTAGAAAATTTTGCAAACTTAGTCCAAAAATTACCAAATTAAAAGTTTAACCTTTTTATATTTTTAATAAGCTCAAGGTACTTAGAATAGCTTATTTCAACAGCTTATTTCACAAAAAGCTCTTATTTTCTCTTATTGGGCCTTAACGAGTTAAGTTAAGGGCCCAATAGTGTTTTTAGGTCCAATGGGCTTACGAAAAGTTTGGGCTTGGGCTTGGACTTGGACTCAGTTTAGGATTATAAAAATGTTGGTCTTGGGTCCTCAGGCCCAGTTTTGCGAATAAGCTTATTGGGCTTCATATAAGCCCACGATTTGGCTTATTTAGTTTTTAGAAAACTAGGTTTGGTCGAGTAGAAAAGGGGTCGGGCACAAGGTCTAAATAAGTTTGTAAGGTCGAACGAAATGTGTTTCCCATTTGTTTACCAAGGTGACAATGGGGTCGACTGATAAAAATCATGTATCGTGTGTCGAATTCAAGTTTAACGAGGCTAAAGTGTTTGAGTAAAATCATATTGAAAAACATCAAAAGACTTAGAAATAATTCTATGTGTTTTGTTTATATTCGAATAGGTCAAGGGGCTACAAAAGGGGTCGAGTTTTATAAGTAGGTTTGGTTCTTAAGGTCGAAACTTGTTATATCTTGTTTCTACATGTTCCAATTAATTAGTACGACCAAAATTAATAATATGTTACTTTTATAATTTACGAAATAAATTAGTAAAGTAAATGTGCAAAAACTAATAGTAATGAAAAGAAAATAATGAAAAGGGGTGTCGAGTGGCTTACTACACTTCAAAGGGTGATGTTTTGTGGTTCGTATAGATTGAGTTGGAACAAAGGATCAATGTAGTACGGTTCACGACCCAACAAAGGTTCAAAACAGGTTAGACGTGGTACTCTTGGATCTCTTCTACACCTTGTACGCTAGCAATTCTTCTCGTCCCAATCTTGGCTCACAAAGACTCACGTTAGTATATTTGGTATGATTATGTGTGTGCTGACAAAATGGAATGCATGGGCCTCGTGTATATAGGCAGTTTTGAAGGGGTGAAGAGATAAGCTTATGAGGTTCAAAGATTTGATATGTGTTGGGGCTCGTTAGGAGTGGTAGCACCTCCCATTCAGTCCAATCGAAATGGCTAGCAACAAGGGAATGTGTACATAGAATCTCTGTCATGTTTCTGACATTTCTACTGTTCATACAAGTTAGTGTAGCTAATCATTGGGCAAACGGTTCACGGGTGGCGTGTAGGAACATCTTAAACACGTTTTTGGATTTGTTAGTCACATGATTTTGCTTTCATTTACTTTGGACGCCAGTTTTTGAAAGCATGTGAACGAGTTGATATGAAAACGAGTTTATCAATCTCAAAACAGTTCTACTAGGTTGCTGAAACAGATGTCGTGTAATTTAATTATGACATGGTTGTTCATAGAAATCGTAATTTAACTTAGGGGTGCGTTTGGGGTGGGCTGTCGGAGGCAGGCAAACAAAGAAAGAAAAGAAAAAAAATTAATAGGGGGTCGTTTTGGGCTGGTAAAGCCCAATTGGCGTTTGGGTTGGTTTCCTCGGACCATGCAAGAACAAAGAAAAGGAAAGAAATGAAGATGAGCCCCGTATTGGTTAAGTGTTGGGTTTAAAATGGCCCGTTAAGTGTTGCTAGGCCCATTTAAGCCAATTTTAATGAGGTCGGCTTACGGTCCAATAATATTAGGTGATGAGGCTCTCGAGAATTTTCGTAGGCCTCGGGAAATATATTAAATAATGTACGGCTATTTAAACGGAAACGTATATTAATAAATATAAACGTCTTAAATGGTTTAATTCGCGGATAATTTAGACCATCGTAGGTGTGTGAGCATCGTTTCTAAGCAAACATTAAATCACAATATACCGGTTTGTGATTTATATAATAAGTTAAATAAATAAAAAATTTTGTCATACGTAAAAGGTGGGTAATTAAAGCGTATTGTAATAACTTGTAAGTATTTACTAACCGTTGGGGAAATTACGAGGAGGCCTACTGATGAGCATAGACTCATTAATGTTGTCAAGGTGCACACAGATGATAATGTAGCAGATTTACTTACAAAAGGCTTTGATGTTTCAAGATTCAAGCATTTGGTGGTAAGTATTGGTATGATAAATAATTAAGCTACTTTTGAGGGGAGGCATTAGTAGTTAGTCATTATTTGAGGGGAGGCTACATATATCATTCAACAGAAAAGAAATTTTATTCATTATCATTCAAAGTTGATTACATTCATCATTCTAGAGACACAGACACAATACATACTGAGATACATCATCAAAACAACCTACATCAACCCTACCCAACCTACATCCTACATAACCTACTCCATAGGCCTTTTTCCTTTTCCCTGATAGTTGTGCTTTGCCTTTTGAGCAATCTTTCTATTGTCATCAAAAGATGATTGCTTCCTTGGGCAAGCCAGGCCAAGCACTTGCTTTGGAGGTCTTTCTAGTCTTGCAGGCTTTTTTTGAGCAGACCACTTCATGTTCTTTAAGGCAGCCTCTAGAGCTTGTGTCAAGGCTTGTGGCAATTGACTGGATAATGATGAAGCTGGAGCAGAAGTTGAAACCTTTTTGTTAGGTTTTAGGTTGGTTGAGCTTGATGCAATAGGAGGAAAATAACCACTCCATCCTGGATTAGAATCAGAATCAGAAATGGCTCGTTCCACTTGCAGTAAACATAATATGATTGCTAATTTGGATAAGACCGAATTAAATCTTGATTTTTATGCTGTGATTGATTTCCTTACTGGGTCTTCAATCAATTACTCTTTATTGTTCAATCCGGATATCATTGGGCCATGGATTCAAGAATTTTGCGCTACTGCTGCATCGGGTTGGGAAGAACCAGATATCTCATTCATTACGGCTACAGTTGTTGGGCATAATATTAGGATTACAGAGGATAGTATTCGCACTGACCTTATGTTTCATGATGAAGAAGGTAGTGTGAGGTTTGACAAACAAGTACTTTGAGACACACTTAGAGATATTGGGTATGAGGGTTCATTTACTAAGCTTACATTTGAGAAACCCTTATTTAGTCCACACTGGAAGTACCTGATTCATGTTCTACTTCATTGCCTCAGTAACAAAAGTACTGCTTGGAATGAATTTAGTCAAACCATAGCATCTGCCTTAGTGGGATTAGCTACCAATCAGCCATTCAACTTCTCATTCATGATTCTTGATGGTATGCACAAACACATCAAGAATGGTTCACCATTTTTGATGTATCCCAGGTTCATTCAACTCTTTTTGAACAAACAGCTTCAAGGTGTTCCCAAACCTCAAGACTTCTTGCCAGCCATTGTTCTTCCTAACAAGGTGTTCACTTTTATGGCTACCAAGAGTGCTAAGTTCTCTGGAAGGAATACACCTCTCATTGCACATATTCTGGAAATGGCACAAGCTGTTAGAGATGCTGCTCAAGAGGTACTGCTAGTCCTGTTTCAGATAATGCTGCGAATCAACCACCCACTCCTAATGATTATACTTCCACAGATGGTTCTCAAACATCTGGAGGAGATGAGGGGGTGATGGCTGATGAGGAGGCACCTGCTCAAGAAGGAGTTCTGGATAATTATGCTTTGACAAAGGAACTAAGGAGGCTGCATAGAGCTTATGAAGATCAAGCTGCACTACTTTTGAAATTGGGCAACAAGTTCAAAAGATTGAAGAGGTTTGTTTGGCCACTTGTTAAACATCACAGGATATGGGTCAAGTCACAACAGAAAAGTGGTCACAAACCTGAGTCCAAGAAACGAAAGCTCAAGAAACATTCTTCATTCCCATTGGGGAGGAATTTGCAGAATGAGAATGTGAATGAAGATGCTGGCTTTGATAAGAATGAAGATGCTGATTTTAATGATGATATTCAAATAACATCACTTGAAGAAATAACACCACTTGAAGAAAACATTCCTCATCAAGATACTACTGAGAGAAAGATTGATGAGACTGAAAAAATTGATCTTCAAGATGCTGATATTCAAGTCAGAAGTGGTGATAAAGAGGAATTGGATGTGGAAGATACTGGTGTTGAAAATGTTCAAGGTATTGCTCATCAAGATACTGCTCATCAAGGTACTGTGAGACAGTTTTTAATCACACCAAGGACCTTGTATTTTGAAGAAGATGTGGGTCCATCCAATCCAGTTCAGGAAGAAGAGGTTAGAAAATCTACCAATAGTGATGATGAGACTATTGCTGAGATTATGATGAGTATATCCAGACCTAGAGGTATTGTTATTCCTGGAGTTGAACATACTCAAGATGTACAACCTTCTTCTCAACCTACTCAAGAGATAGATCCTATGGATAAAGGGAAAGGAATCTTGGTAGAGTCAGAGAAAAAGAAGAAGAAGAAGGAGATTACTTTAGCACAGATAAGGGCTTTTCAAGAAGCTCAAGGTGTAGAAGCTGCCAGAAAGTTACAAGCTGAATTAGATGGTGAAGTTGAAATTTCAATCAAGCCAATTGTTCAACCAAGAAGACCAATGACAAAAGCTCAAGAAAGAAATTTTTACATGAGTTATTTGAAAAGTCGTGGATACAAAGGTCTGCAGAGGTTAAAGTATCAAGAGATGAAAGATCTATATAATGCTGCCAGAGAAGCTTATCAAAGGCAAGTTGATGGTATTATTGGTTTTGATACTGAGGAAGGAAAACAGATGTTGGATAAACTTAAAACAAGAAGCTCAAAGAGAAAAAAGAACAACAACTCAAGAACAGACATCAAAGAAGCTCAAGACCACAATTGAATTAAGAACTGATACAGTGGATGAGCTGAGGAATTATCTAAGGGTTGTTGATTTTGATTATCCCAAGGCAAAAGTAGCTGCTGACACAAAATCTAAGATATCTGCATTGGAGGTTGTAGAATCAAAAGAAGATGGAGATTATTTTGTTTTCCACAGAGAAGATGAAAGCTTTAGAGCATTTAATTTGCTGTGGGACATATTGTATCTTATAGACAGAGAAGATTTACTCCATTTATACCAGCAGATACAAGCTTATTTTGAACATATTCCACTAAAAGGAATAGGGTTAGTCTTGCTGGGTGATCTTACAACTCTTTGAGATACTGAAGCAACAAGTACATATGATATTTGGAAGAATCAAGAAGATTGGGAGATACAAAGTTGGAGATACTTTGATTCAGCTGGAGTACATGTATTAGAGCTAGAAGATGGAACCATGATTCACATGCTAGCAGAAAGGAGATATCCTCTTACAAGAGATCTTATGATCAGAATGCTAGAACATGGTATGGAGGTAGAACAAGAAGAATGAAACATGAAGGGCTTAAAGTGACAAGATGGGAAACTACAAAAAGATGGAGAATTTTGAAGATTGTAGAAGATTTACTTAAAAGATTTAGTTTCCTAATTGTATTATGATTCCTCTTGTAAACCCTAGATGTCTCTAGTATATAAAGATGTAAACACCAAAGGTGTGTGTGTGTGGGAACCTAGGCGTAGGGATTTGGGAAAACGCCTAGGGTTTAGTTGTTTAGTTGGTTAGTCAGCCTCAAGGTCGTTCTACCTTGATCAAGTAGGATTGGGGCTGTAAATTATTAGTGTTAGAGATTATGAATGTAAAACCTTGTTCATAATAATGATTGATTCTATGTTTGAATATTCCGCCTTCATTATTATGTGTTCCTAGATATAATATTAGACCTCGTCTAAGAGCTACAACGATCTTTACAAAACCTTTCTACAATGACAAACAGTGAAGCATATGATTCTTTTGTCAATAATGACAAACCTCCATCTCAGCCTATTCAACAAATTGTCACAACCCCTGTCACAAGTAGCAATGCTAAATTTCCTTACGTCAAGAAGGATGAATATGAGGTCTGGAGGATGAAGATGGAGTACTGGATCTCAATAGTGATCATCCTCTCTGGGAGATCATCCTGAATGGGCAACATTAAGAAGAAAACATGAAGAGACCCCAAGGGTAATGTCATCATTCTTCCTCCTGTCTCTGCAGAAGAACAAGTTGCTGTTCAAAGGGAAACAAAAGCAAGAACACTTCTGCTTCAATCACTCCCAGAAGATCATATGGCTGACTTTCATCATCTTGATGATGCTAAAGACATCTGGCTAGCTGTTAAAGCCAGATTTGGAGGCAATGAAGAGTCTAAGAAGATGAGAAAGTCTATGCTCAAGCAGGAGTTTCAGGAGTTCCAGATTTCTGAATCAGAAGGCTTGCACAAAGGTTATGACAGGTTTCAGAAGATTTTGAGCCAGCTAAACCAGTTGCAGGCTAGACCTGACAATGAAGATTGCAACATCAAATTCTTGAGAGCACTACCTCCTTCTTGGTCACAGGTATCAATCACTCTCAAGGCAAAGGGTAGTCTTGAGTACTTAAGCTTTGATGACTTGTACAACAAGCTTAAAACTCTTGAGATTGATATCAAAGGGGGATCTAGTTACAACTCCACTGCTCCAACCCATTCAGCCTTTGTTAGTGCCACCAGTTCTAACACTAAGGTGTCACATGATGGCCCAAGCTCATCATCTTCTACCTCCTATTCCTCTACTACACCAAAATCACATTCTATGAATGTAATGGAAGAGGTTCTTCATTTCTTTGTGGCTGAAACTGAACCACATCAACAGTTGACTTATGAAGACTTTGACCAAATTGATAAGTTGGACCTGGAGGAGTTAGACATTAAATGCCAACTGGCCATGCTGTCATTGAAGATGAATAGGTTTGAGAAGAAAGCTGGAAGGAAGATCCAGTTTAACAAGGGTGGTGCAGCAAGGTTTGATAAGAGGAAGGTAAGGTACTACAAGTGCTCTCAACTGGGGCACTTTGCCAGAGAGTGCACAGAGAAGAATGTGGAGGATAAGACCAGATACTCTGCTTTTAGGCTTACTGAAGCTAAATCAGAAGATCCTAAAGCTTTGGTATCTGTTGACACTTTGCTGGATTGGGGTGACCATGATGTTGTTGCTGAAGAAAAAGGTGCAGCTCAAGTTTATGCTATGCTTGCTGGTTATGAGACAGGAGATGAGGCAGAAGTGGCTCAGGAATTTGCTTTGATGGGTATCTCATCTCAGGTACAACATTGTCCTTTTGGTTGTCATACTAGATATACTGAACTTAAAAAGGAATTTGATGATGTAGAGTCCCAATATAAAGAGTCTTACATTCAGGTTCAAGCCTATAAAAGTACCCTTAAAACATTAGAAAAACAAAAGGCTTGGTACCAAAATAATCAGTTGGCATATGAAGAAAAAATTAGGGTGTTAGAAAGAGATTTGGAAAATACTACTAACTTGTTGAAACATTCTGAAAGTGAAAAGGCTAAAATAAGCATAGAAAAACAGGACTTGCAGGCTCAGTTTGATAGTGAAGTGGCAGGGCATAATAAATGATAAGAGTCATCTAAACACCTAGCCAATTTAAATAATAGTTCTCAGCCTATAAGGACTAAGAGAGGGTTAGGGTATGGAGACTATATAGGGCCAAATGATGTGTATGACCCTGACGAGTCTAGTATTTTTGACCCTGAACCTTTGAATTATCAAACTCCTATTAAATATGTTAAAGAAGGAGGAATGAATGCTATTTCTCAAACAATAACAGGAACATTTAAGCCCACATCTCCCCAAACAGACTTTGATGAATCACATATGACTTATGGCAAAAAGTCAATTGATTTGCTATACACTGACAGTGAATCTAATGACTTTGTCTCTTGTTCTTTCAGAGACAAGTCCTCAGAATCCAAGACCAATGACTTGGCCACATGTGATTCAAGTGATAAGTCCACCACACCCAAGTCTGCAGACTTTCCCTCAAGAGTAGCTGATGATTCAAAGACAGCTCCTTTTGAAGACTTTTTATTTCATTCTGTTAAAAATAATTTTGTTTCAAATTCTGTTTCTGATAAGTTTTTGTGTAATAATTAAAGTTGTGTTAAGAATAAGTTTGTTAAGAAAAAGTCATGTTTTGTGTGTGGTAGTAAATTCCATCTTATTAAGGATTGTGATTATTATGAGAAAAATTTGGGTATGTGTAATGACCAACAGACTTTTAGACCTATGTGGAATGATGTTGCTAGTATTCCTCCATTTGTTCCCAAAATAGCACATGTGGGATCTGGCAGACCAGTTCCTACTGGTAGACCAGTTCCTACTGGTAAACCAGTTGCTGTTGTTAAACCGGTTGCTGTTGGTACGCCAGTTGCTGCTGGTAAACCAGTTTCTGCTGGTAAACCTTTTCCTGCTGGTAGGAAACGGAATGCTGCTTGACCATTCAACAGACCTACAAGCTATTACTTTCAGTATTACTATAGGCCTGTTCCTTGTGACTCAATGAATATGGGAAGGTGAAAGATGGGATACTGCTGTTAAGTCCTCAGCAGGTTGTTCTTGGAAAGATAGACCTTATGTTAGATAGGGATCCAAGAACAATGGTGGATCTCATCAATCTACATGGTTTAATATTCACTGATCCACAAGGCAGACCCAAGTCAGTCATGGCATGGGTCTCCCATGTATACTAATGTTGTTGTATTTCTTTTGTGTAGGATAATCCTCATAAGAATAAAGATTTAGATATAGTTGACAGTGGTTGTTCTAGAAGCATGACAGGGAACAAAGAAAGGTTGACTGATTTTGTGCCAATTAGAGGTGGCACTGTGACTTTTGGAGGAGGAGATGGCAAGATAACCGGGAAAGGAACTATTAGGAATTCCAAGCTAGATTTTGAAAATGTGTACTATGTGAAAGAACTGCAAAACTTCAATTTGTTCTCTGTCTTTCAAATTTGTGACAAAAAGAACAGTGTTCTCTTCACTGAAACTGATTGTCTTGTGCTTTCTAAAGACTTCAAGTTGCCTGATGAAAGTCAAGTTCTACTCAAAGTTCCTAGAAGTCACAATCTTTACAGTTTCAATTTGAATGATGTCCAGCCTGAAGGAGATTTAGCTTGCTTGTTGGCAAAAGCATACTTAGATGAATCTACCAAATGGCATAGGAGGATGGCTCATGTAAACTTCAAAACCATCAACAAGCTGGCAAAGAATGGATTAGTCCAAGGGCTTCCTTCCAAACCCTTCACAAATGAGCATAATTGTGTGGCCTGTAACAAAGGGAAGCAACACAAGGTTTCTTACAAAGCCATTACTGCTGTGAGAACAATTACTGATCCTCTTCAACTACTTTATATGGATCTTTTTGGTCCCACATCCATCAGAAGTATTGATCACAAGTACTATTGTCTGGGGGTTACTGATGACTATAGCAGGTTTTGTTGGGTTTTCTTCTTAGGTACTAAGGATGAAACTTTTTATATCCTTAAGGACTTTATTGCCCTCATAGAAAACCAGCTAAATAAAAAGGTTAAAGCAATAAGGTGTGACAATGGGACAGAGTTTAAAAATGCTAAACTAATAGAACTCTGTGGGTCAAAGGGGATTAAAAGGGACTATAGTAATGCCATAACTCCACAACAAAATGGAGTTGCTGAAAGAAAGAATGGAACCCTTATAGAAGCAGCTAGATCTATGTTGGCTGACTCTAAGCTACCTACTATGATTTGGACTGAAGCAGTTAGCACTGCTTATTATGTTTTGAACTGGGTATTAATCACTGGACCTCACAACAAGACACCTTATGAACTCTTGTCTGGGAAGGTTCCTAACATTAGCTACTTTAAACCTTTTGGATGTCATGTGACCATTTTAAACACCAGTGATCAATTAGGTAAATTTGAACGGAAGGCTGATGAAGGGTTCATAGTTGGGTACTCTACTCATAGTAAAGCCTATAGAGTTTATAATTTATCTGCCAAAAGAATAGAAGAGACACTTAATCTGAGATATCTTGAAGATAAACCTAATATGCAGGGTGCAGGTCAAGAATGGTATTTTGACCTTGAATATTTGACTGATACTTTAGGTTATACTAGGTTCAAAGCTAACCAATCTGCAGGTACACAAGATCCTCAAACTAACAATGCAGGTACCTCAGATGAAGATTCAGACTCAGAGAGTGATGAACAAATTATTGTTGTTCCTTCTTTTCCTTCTAACAACTTTTCAGGTTCTCATGTCAAAGATGCTTCTGGTATGGATGAAGATGATTCAAGTTATGCAGAGGATCTTGCTAGACTTCAGAGACAGGAACATGATGCAAAGGAAGCTGCTGAAAAGTCTGGTTTTGAGTTTGCAAAATACACAGAAGAACTCTTGAGACAAGCAGCTAATGAAGCCCGCAGGAATATGGGTTCTGCTGGTAGTGGTTCAGTTCCTGCTGATAGTGTTCCACTTGCTGCTGGTCATACCAATTCTGCTGATGATGTTCCTGCTGATAGTGTTCCACTTGCTGCTGGTCATACCAATTCTACTGATCCTTCCTCCATTCTTACTGGTCAACCATTGAGCTTTGAAAAGCCTTTCACATGATTTCCAAGGTCTTCTGATCTTGGTAACTCACACTCTTCAAGCTCTGAGAAAGAAGATATTCATCATCAACCAACAACAGGAATTTTCACCTCCTCTTCATATGATGATGACTTTGATCCAACTCATACCAATCTACCATCCATTGTGGAAGTCAACCCCAATGCTACTAAGAGGATAAACACTGTGCATCGTCAATCTCTGATTCTTAGAGATCCCAATTCCACTGTTCAAACCAGGAGTAAGGTGAAAAAGACAAAGTTTGTAGAACCAACTAGTGTAGCTTAAGCACTTGAAGATCCAAGGTGGGTGGAGGCTATGCAAGAAGAAATGCAACAATTTCTGAATCAAGAAGTATGGATTCTTGTACCTTTGCCTGAAGGAAAGATTGCAATTGGGACCAAATCGATTCTAAAGAACAAGATGGATGCTAGAGGCATTGTGGTTAGAAATAAAGCTAGATTGGTTGCCCAAGGTTTCAGATAAGAAAAGGGTATTGACTATGATGAAGTATTTGCTCTAGTGGCAAGGGTTGAGGCCATAAGAATATTTTTGGGCTTTGCCTCATATATGGGATTTGTGGTCTATCAAATGGATGTAAAAAGTGCCTTTCTCTAAGGGATTTGAGGAAGTTTATGTGACTCAACCTAAGGGATTTGAGGACCCTCAGAATCCTAAGATGGTATACAAGGTTGTGAAAGCTCTCTATGGACTACATCAAGCACGAAGGGCCTGGTATGCAAGATTGTCAAATTTTCTATTGAAGCATGGCTACAGAAGATGTGCTATTGACAAAAAACTCTTTATCAAGAAGAATTCCAGAGATATCATCCTTGTTCAAGTCTATGTTGATGACATCATTTATGGTTCGACTATGGAAGCTTGGTGCAGGGAATTTGAAGAATTAATGAAGGGTGAATTTGAGATGAGTGCTATGTAAGAACTTACATTCTTCTTGGGATTACAAGTAAAGCAAAAGCCTGATGGAATCTTTATCAGTCAAGATAAGTATGTGCAGGACATACTTAAGAAGTTTGATTTGGAGAATGTGAGGACTGCAACAACACCATATGAAGCTCCAAAGCCTAAGAATCAAAATGAACCTGATGAGGCTGTCAATGTTCACCTATACAGGTCTATGATAGGGTCTCTTATATATTTGACAGCTTCAAGGCCAGATATAACTTTTGCAGTCAGTACTTGTTCAAGGCATCAAGTTACACCATTAACTTCCAACCTAAATGCTGTTAAGAAGATCTTCAAATACCTTAAAGGCCAACCTAAGTTGGGTCTTTGGTATCCTAGAGATTCTCCCTTTGTGTTGGAAGCATATAGTGATAGTGATTATGCTGGTGCTAACTTTGATAGGAAATCCACTACAGGAGGTTTTCAGTTCCTAGGAAGAAGGTTGATTTCTTGGTAGTGCAAGAAGCAAACCGTTGTGGCTACCTCTTCTACTAAAGCAGAGTATGTTGCTGCTGCTAATTGTTGTGGACAGGTACTTTGGATACAAAATCAAATGCTAGATTATGGGTTCAACTTCATGAACACTAAAATCTTTATTGACAAACAAAGTACAATTTGCATAGTTAGAAATTCAGTGTTTCATCAAAAAACAAAGCACATTGAAATTAGGCACCATTTTATTAGAGATGCAAATGAGAAACACTTAATACAGGTGCTTAAAATACATACAGATGATAATGTGGCTGATTTGTTAACAAAGACTTTTGATGGACCTAGGTTTAATCACTTAGTTGTCCACATTAGAATGGTCAATCCCTGAGTCCAGGGTTTGAGGGGAGGCATAAGCCTAAGGGGAGGCTTATAGTTGTATAATTTGTATTAACTTATGATTTATTTTGGTTTGCTTAGTGTACACTAACTTTGTTTTGCAGATGTTGTATAGTTTGTACATTAACTCTGTTTTGTAGATGGGAGATCCCATTCCTACTGGTCTAATTGGCAAGCATACAAATCAGAATAAACATTAAAACAAGGGTCTTGCACTTTATTCATTCAAAATTATGCATCTTTTGATGCAGATTACAAAGTCAAGTGCCATTACATCACAAGCATCTACCATCAACAAACAACTTGCCAGACACCTAAAACCAAAAGCTACCTACCCAGCAACCACCCAACCGCCCCACTACTCCATATTCCTCTTCCCTTTGTCCTTCATGTCCGGCATGTTCTTGTGTACTCATCTGGCTTGCATCTGCATTGCATCCCACACCTTTGGACAAGCAAGTCCCACTGGTACAAAAAGTTCTATCAGTCACGCCCAAAATGCGTGACGATATGCATATAGTCACACACGTTTTTTTCGTCGTGTGTCACCAAAAGTCCCACCACCGTAGGTGGCATATGGTGACGTTGTTGAGTTCGTGGCCTTTTCCATCGGAAAAGAGTGACCAAAACCCCGAATATGTGTGACAAATTAGGCACAAGTTTTGTTGGGATTTAGTCATTATCCAGTGACCGTAAATACCTTATAGTTCAGCACGAAATTTTTTGAGAGTAACTATTGTTCTTTTGTCCTTTGGCCACATAATATTATATAACCATATGTGACATTTTGAGATGAGTTCTTTCTAGTAAACGTGTATTATGTGTACTATTTCCAGTCCTTTGGCCACATGAAATACCAATTAAGTGTGACGTTTGTGATGATTTAGTCACGCCAATGGGTGTTGCTTTTCTGGATTAGTCGCATACAATTTAAAACAAATGGCCAAAAGTGTTAATAAGTGTGACCATTATGGCTCTCTTAAAAGTGAACAAATGTGTATTTGTGTGACTATTGATCATGCCAATGGCCCACATGAATTTTTATTGTTTGTGTGGCCTTTTTAATATTTAGTCACACAACCATGTTTTTTTGGATATTTAGTCACCATACAATTTAACAAAGCAGTGAGCCAAAAGCTTAATAAAGTGTGACCCATATGCTCTTTAAAGTGAACAAAATGTGTATTTTGTGTGACTATTGAATCATCCAATGGCCACGTTAATTTTATCTTTGTGTGGCCTTTTGTAACATTTATGTCATCAGAATCCCATGTTTGTTTCTGGGTATTTAGTCCCACATACAATCTTAACAAACAGTGGCCAAAAGCCGTTAATAAGTGTGGACCAATCTGTTGTTTGAAGTTGAAGAAATTTGTAGTTTGTGTTGAACTATTGATCATCCATATGCGCACAGTTAATTTTATGTTTGTGTGGCCTTTTTGTAACCATTTAGTCAGCACAAACCATGTTTTGTTTTGGGTTATTTTAGTCCACACCACAATTAAGCAACAGTGGCCAAGAAGCGTTTAATAAGGTGTGACCACTATGTTTGTTAAAGTGGAAGAAATTGTTGTGTTGTGTGACTATTGATCATCCAATGGCTCACGTTAATTTTAATGTTTGTTGGTTGGCCTTTTGTAACATTTAGTCACATCAAACCATGTTTGTTGGGTTTAAAGCTAACTCTACTCTCTGTGCGTAATTCTTATTACTGCTGCATGATCTGCTTAGAAGACTCTACTGCTTGTAACTTACTGCTGAGAAGGATACTGCTGTATATCTCTGCTGTCTTGATTTGATAAGTTTGTTTATACAGCGTCTTTATATTTTATGGTAAAGATGTTTTGTAATATTCTATTGTATTAGTAATATTTTGTCTTGTGTAGAAGTTCGATGTAAGCCCGTAGGGTTCTCTTGGGTGTTATAAAAGGTGATCCTAGAGGGTTAGACTAGTAGTACGTGATTATTACTAGTATTCATACACTTCAAGGTTGTAAACTCCTGCGCTTATTCAGATGTCTTATTTATTCATTATTTGAAGTGTTTTAAGGTGTAGAATTGAACATTGTGTTCCGTTTCTTCTTAAGTTTAATGATTTATATTCCGCATAGTGATTAAGGTATATATTACAAGGTCAGCTATCTTATTACATTATTGTCTTGGTTTATCTAAGATTAGTAATTCTAGATCAAATTGCTCAACTGGATCAACAAGGTGGTATCAGGAGCTTGGGAGCTCGTTACCTAGGGATTCACAAGGTTTTTTGTTTGTCGCGAAGATTGAAGAAAACAAGAAAAATTCAATTGGTTAAAGATTTTCGCAACTTTCTTGCAGAGCTGGTTTTGTACAGGCGATTAGCTCCTTCGGTTAACCGTTGGTCGGGCTGAAATTTTTTACTGGAGGTTGCTTCTACATAATCAAGAAGATTCCACCGGGAGGGGATTCTTTGATCTGAGCTTCCAGATAAAAGATAAAAATTCTCAAAGTCTGCTGCAGAACATTTATTATGTAAGTCGAATTTTTAAAGGATTTGTCTTTATATCCAACATTCTTTGATTTCGGTTTCTATTGAATAAATTGATCATAGAAAGTTGGTTATATGATGTTGGTGCCTGAAAACTTCATGAAAGAAGCCAGTTAATGGTGTTGTGGATGAGTCAATTGGTGTGGGGGGTAGGGGAGCGACCGGGGGCGACAGGGGAAGGGTCGGGGGAGGAACGAGTGAGGGGGCGACGAGGAGGCGGGCATCACGATCGAGGGGCGGACGAGGGAGGAAAGCCGGGAGGAAACGAGGAACCCAGAGGAAGACAGGACGAGAGAGCAGGAGTGGGACGGAAAAGAGGTGAACGGGGGCGAGGTGGAAGAGGGGAGAGCAAGAGCAAAGAGAACATGGCGACGGCGGGTGGAGAAGACGCGGGCGGGACAGGGGGGGCACGCGCGGACTAAGGAAATGGGGGGGCGGCAGCGACGCTAATAAACGCGTAATTTTACGGCGTGTAAGGCGGAGAGAGAACAACCCGACGCGGTAGAGGGCAAGAATTCGACGCGTCGATGCGATAAGATATATAATTATTATAATGTTATATATAACATAAAAAGAGGTGGGATTGAAGTAGGTAGTTCTGGCCTAAAAGTTTATCTGTTTTTAATATTTTTTTAAATTACAATAAATTAATAATTAGCGTTTATTTAACTCTGCTGCTTGGGATTTATGAACTCTGCCTGCATAAATAGAAAGTATATGCTATTTTAACGATTTATTTGTTCTTACTAGTATTCTGTCATCACGATCTATTTGTTCTTACTAGTTTTGGTGAGTAAATCCTTGGATTAACGATGAACCCTAGTAGGAATACATGCTGATATACATGTAGTGGTACTGAAAGAGTTGAACGTGTTTGGTCGAGGTTTAATATTGAGAGCAAGAGCAAAGGATAACATATTTCTACTGCTGTTGGATAATAACTCTGCTGCTACATGGTTTTGCACTCTGCTGCTAAGTAATTTTGTCTGCTGCTACGCTTAAAAACTCTACTGCTATGCTTTTTAACAACCCTACTGCTGTGAGTTTTTGTCTCTGCTGCTAGCGTTTTTAACTCTGCTGCTGGGAATTTTAACTCTGCTGCTAGCTTTATGTACACTGCTGCTCGGAGATTAACTCTACTGCTAGTTTTACTACTCTGCTGCTAGTTGTAATTTACCACTTGTTGAAACTAATGACATGGTAATTATAGTTTCTTGGATCGTTTTGAGCCTTAGGGTTTAACAATAACAATGAATATAATATG
>LBNU01036496.1:17999-51445 GCA_014162995.1 Artemisia annua | reverse complement strand
CCTTTGCGTTGTACCCATTTTTGGTACACGATACCCCTAGTACACCCCTCAGAGCCTATCCTTTCGTTTCGACCTTTGAGCATCTTACTCAAAGTGAGAATTTGTTACACCCCACTAAATGTACACCCAAATCGCCTTAGCCTACCTTGTATGCACCCACCTTTGGTGCATTATTGTGACAACATTTGTATTAAACCCTTAGTTAATTATCTAGTCAATTACATGGTTGCTAAGTTAAGCCATATCCTTGTACATATTGTTTTGGGACGATTGGGACTCATGGGTAAAGTACTAGTGTAATGGAGTAATAGGGAAAAACAACATTATTACCCCCATATGTGCTAAATATTTTAAAAGTACTCCAAGTTTTTCAATTATCTTAATTCAAGTCATTAAAATAGTAATTGTAAAGTTATGTAAAGATTCAAGTGTAAGGGGAATGCAACTCCCCTATGATGTATTATTTTGGATGGTAGGGCAAGAGTGTATGAAAAAAAAATGAAAAATCAAGAAAAATACAAAAAAATGTGAAAAAGAAAAGAGAAAAACATACGGACTACCATCCCGTTTCCTTTTATGTTTCTTTTTAGTTTTTGTTATTTCATTTTTAGTTTAAGATTGATTCGAGTCTTGACTTAAGCAACGATGTAGAGTGCAGGTATTTGATCATGATAATTAACTTGCCACCATTATTAGTGTATGATTTCCGTGTTTCTTATGATTAGGGTCTAATAACTATTTGTTGTAATTACTTTTATATTCGTGATAAATGACCCCTAACTCATATTTTGATTGGAATAAAAGCTCATTTGCTTGAGGACAAGCAAATCCCAAGTGTAAGGGTATTTGATGAGACGAAAAGTGTTACGCTTTTAAGGGGTCATTTAAGCCTTAATTCGTATAAATGTGATCAAATATTGCCCTAAATCGTTCCTTTTGTCATTTTAGGTACTTTTGAGAAGAATTCTGAAAAACATGCATATTTGGACGTTTTTGGAGCATTAAAGTGAAGAAAACGACAAAGTCTCAAAAGAAGCTGGAATCACTACCTGACGGCGTCAGAGTCACATCGTGACGCCGTCAGCAAACATTGACAAAAGAGTGAAAACCAATTTTCAAATGACGGGCCAGAAAGAATTTGGAGATTTGCACCTGACGCCTTCAGATGTTATTGGTGGTAGGCCGTCAGGTTATAATTTAAAGAGTGACGGCCCAGAAGAAATTAAAGGGTGACGGCATCAGAAATGGATCTAGGCCATCCGAGGAACCTTATGACGGTGGGCTGACGGCGTCAGACCCTATAACCTGACGCCGTCAGAGTGTTAAAGTCTATATATAGTTTTCTATTTTTCATTCATTAGTGTGAAACTTTGTGGAGAACTTTTGGCACCAAACCCTAGACGAATTTTCTGTACTTTTTAGGGTTTCCAACCCTTGGAACCCTCATGCTTAATTAAAGATAAGTCTTCACTTCAATTCAATCAATATGTCTATGTGTTGGTTGATTATCTCTTTTGCTTGTCTTTTAATTAACATGTGTAGCTAAATTCTCTTGTGTTTGCTTAGATCTAATGAAACCTAACTATTAATTATTGGTTAATTGATGTGTTGTTGTTTGTTCGGATGATTGTTCCATCAATGTTAGTCTCAAGAAAACTGGCCAACCTCCTTTATGGTAACGTGCTTGAACGTCTTGGGAAATATGTAGCCAAGGCATACTAGGCTATTAAGGTAGTATTTAACGCATGAGCCACTGTTTACAATCCCTATGGTTGTGCCGTGCATGGCATAGGAGGAGATAAGAGCTCATAGAATTGGAGAGATATGTATGCCACTCCATGAGTTATTAGGAATACACCTTTCATCCACACAAGTAACATACATATCAATTAACCGGTAAAAGATACTTAGGGAGTAATGAAGTCTAAGTAAACACAACTTTTCTCCATATTGTTTTCACAACCAAATAGTTTAGTTATTTTATTTTCTTTTGCAATAGTAGTTATTTTGGGTTAGTTGACTAGCAACTAATTCCGCCCACTCCTTCAAAACCGAGATTTTACTTGCTTTCCTAAAAAAATATAAAAATACAAAAAGAATCTTCCTTCACCCTTAGACCTATTAGAGTAGTTTTTTTTGTCCTAACGAACACTATTCCCTGTGAGTGAACGATCAATCCCCCGCACTTACCACTATCCTATACTACATCGGTCAGGTACACTGCCTGGTGGGGTTGTAAGCCTCTTGAGATCCCTCGAGAGGTAAAACCTGTTGTAAGGTCACAAAACCACGCATCAGGGGTACATGCCCATAGGAGGGAGATTTCCTCCTACGTTGAACGAACTTGGATTACCTCCCACACCAGATGCGTGGGAGGGCTGCAAGGGAACCCCTCCTTCGGTTCTCCTCAGATGTGCTGCTAGCAGTGGAGGTAGATTTACCTCCGGGATTTCCCTCTGTTGACTCCTCCCATTAGAGCCTTCGGCAATAGTTCCTTCCCTCCTAGTGGGAGTTCTTTCGGGGACTCCTTCAAAGCCCACACTCCTTCCTCCAGTCCTTCGGCTCAAAGGAGACCCAATACGCAGTATGGGGTGATGAGCCTTAGGGACCGAAGGCCTCGGTTCCATTTCGATCTCTTCATCATACTCATCGCTGGAGTATTCCAGCTCTCTTCGCATCTCCGTGTTTCTATCCTGCCTCCTCCGGGCCCTTAACAAGGACTCTAGCTCTTCGTAGTTAGCATCGACGAAGGCTGGGCTGATGATGGGCTCTGGATTAGCTGACGTTGATGCGTGGTGGTTGGGTGTTATTTCAAGGTTAGATCGTGTGGTAAAGGTAGAGGCCGTGATTGGCGGAAGGTTGTTGGTGTCAGTTACGGGTAAAGGGGTTAAAGACGAGAAACCCGGTGGGGGTGTAATCTCTCTTTCTGTATTCATGCCGGTATAATAGCGAATATATTTGACTTGGTTATTCTACTTGGAAATAACGGGACTAATTGTAGCGTGTCCCACGGATGGCGCCACTGATTGTACAATAATTTGCACTATCAGGCCTTCGATGGGGATCAAAGGAAATGAGGGGTGTTGGGATTACGCCAAGCTTGGAGATAACCTGAAATAAGAAATACTAAAACACTACGTTAAGTGATTGCGTAGGCGTTGGACCCTACGAACCACCTCCGGCGTGTGAATCAGTGATCGGTATGAGAATTTAAGTGTAAATGTAGTAAAGTAAGGTGAGAGATTGCATACCAGAACTGAAACTTGTCCAAGACTATTTATAGGGGAAGAAAACAGCCTTGGGGAGTGTTTCCACGTTTATAGGAGATCATGGGGGCGTCCCACGATTTTATGGCTAACCGCTTGGGTTTGATGTCCACTCCTCCTGAATTACCGGGTCAGTCAAAGAGGAAGAGAAAACATGGATAAGACAGGGGACGTGGGTAAGACTTGGGCTTGCCCTCTTTCTATCTTATGTTCGTTGGAGAGTGCCCCGAAGGGCTTATTCCTTCGTTTGGCGATTCCCAGCTGGTAACTAGATCATGAGATTAGTTTTACGCCCAAGAAGGTTTTAGGAGACTAGCTAGATCCTTCGATCATGTAAGTTTCGATCAGTACCGAAGGGTGATCCTTCGAGCTGATCGGAGGGTACATCATCAAAGTCCATGATAGGAGACATCCACGTAGGGCCTTCCTCTTCTGTCACTGTAGATACTTCCATCTCAGCGATGGATTTGTCTTTTAGAATCTCCACCAATACCTGTTTTGACAGATAGGCAAAACTTGTAGACGCTATCTTGCTCAGCGCATTTGCCTTCTTGTTTTCCCCTCTAGGGACTTGTTTGATTGTAAACCTGTCAAACCCTTGGATTAATGACTTCGTCTTTTCGAGGTATTGGATCATGTTATCTTCCTTAGCCACATATTCGCCTGACACATGGTTGGCTACTAATCGAGAATCCACATTTGCCTCTAGGTTGCGTACGCCCATTCGTGTTGCGATGCGTAGCCCAGCGATTAGGGCTTCATATTCTGCCTCGTTGTTCGTGGCTGTAAATTCAAAGCGTAGGGCGTAAGTGAATTCCATTCCTTCTGGGTTAGTGAGGATAAGGCCTGCGCCTGAACCGTCTACGCATGAGGATCCATCCGTGAATAGAATCCAGGGTTCTTGTAGTTCGGCCTTGGGTTGTGGAGCTATATCCTCGGTGTCCGGTTTTTCAATGATGAAGTCCGCGAGAACCTGCCCTTTGACTGCAGTGCGTGGTCTGTAGGAGATGTTGTGCTCGCCCAACAATGCACTCCACTTTTGCAATCGCCCATATGCGTCAGGTTTGGAGATAATTTGTTTGATAGGTTGATCTGTGATCACCACTATAGGATGCGCTTGGAAGTACCTGCGCAGTCTTTTGGCTGCGAATACTAGCGCCAAGACCAATTTTTCCATTGGACTATAGTTAATCTCCGTTTTCTTAAGTGCTTTGCTTACGAAGTATACCGGTGTTTGCACCGAATTCCTGTCTGTCAGTAGCACTGCGCACACGGCTGCTTTGCCCTTCTCAGACAGCGAGCCTCCAAGCGATACCTGTTGTTCAGGGTAATCGGGGTAGATTGCTACTTTTAGGTTCGGTGTCTTGGTTGCGCTATGTTCTGGAGTGTGTGTCGTTTCGCATGTAACCGTGTTACATTCTACGGGTGGCACAACGTTATTGTAGAGGGTGAGAATGCCACCTTCTACTGGGAATTTGAGCATCCCATGTGCTGTAGATGGTACTGCGCGTATGGCTGATATTTCCGATCTTCCAATGATGCCGTTGTATGGCGAGGGAGACCTAATCACCATGAAGTTCATCCAAGCTTTTGCCGAGTGCTCCTTATTACCGACCATAACTAGCAGCCGTAATTATCCCACTGGCCATATCTTTTCTCCTGTAAAGCCCGTTAATGATGTCGCGGCGGGGACTAGCTGACTTCGTATCTCAGGTCATAACCTCTTGAAACAATGTTCGTACATTATATCCGCGGATGCCCTTCCATCAACGTACATTCGGTGGATATCGTGACCCCCCGCGTTTATTTCGATGGTGAGTGGTTCCGCCACTGCGTTGTCCGCAGTCAAAGTGGGAAAAGAGATTTCATTACCGGAAGAAAATCTTTGGCTGATTTTTTGCTTGACCTTGTGCTGCCATGATTGTATCATGTAGATTGTGTCAGCTTTATCTTTAGGTACTTCCTTTTTATCCACGATCTTTTGTCTATCTTTCCCATCTTTGATGTTCTTAACTAAGTGATCCATCCTGCCCTCATTCACTAATTTGTCAATTAGTTGGCGCAATTGGACGCACTCATTTGTAGTGTGGCCCTTATGTCCGTGATATTCACAATATCCATTCCCTGTGCGCTTTCCTTCTGGGGTGCGCATTGGTGGGGGTTTAGGGAAGTTTGCGCCTTCTGTTGCAAATATCTCTCTTGGAGTTTTTATCAACGGGGTATATTTGTCGTTTCCCCGTGCGCCTCCATCATTGCGATAGTTCTTACTACGATTACCGCTCTGGTCATTGGATTGTTTCCTTGACTGTTCTTGCGGTCTGTAATTCGAGTATCCTTTTTTGCTATCTGCGGCGGCAGCTTCACCTTGGACGAAGGACCTTGTGCGCTTCATTAGTTCATCAAAGGTTTGGGGAATCTTATCATTTAATTTCCTAATGAGCTCTAGGTTATTAATCCCATTCATGAACCCTGAAATTTTTAGTACTTCAGGACACGCCTTGACGTGTATACATTCATCCTTAAAGCGCTCCGTGTAAGCACTCGTTGATTCCCCTTGGCGCTGTTTTACTCTGGCCAATTCCACAGGGTTTTTGGCGCACTTCTTTCTCTGAGTGAAATTCAAGCGGAATGCTTTTCGCAACTCTTCAAACCCGTTTATGCTTCTTCGTGGAAGCTTTCTAAACCAGGTTCGCGCATTCCCCACTAATGTGGAGTTGAACATATGGCACCACACAGGTTGTGGCCAATTTTCGATAGTAGCTGCGGATTCGAAATTTTTTAGGTGGTCATCAGGATCACCCGTTCCATCATATGTTTTAACATTGGTGGGCATGCGCCTTTTCTTGTGATCCGAATAATCGCTGATGCCCCGTGTGAATGCATCAATCTTTTGGCGACGCCAAGGAAGAGATATATCTTCGTCTTCTTCCTCGCGATGTCTTCCTCTGGACTTCCAGTGTCCTGTCTCTTTGTCCTCGTTGTCCGAGGAGTCAATTGAGGAAGAATCGTCCTTTTTGCGGCGCTTGCGCCGTTTTTCCTCAGAGTCCGAGCTTGAGGGGCTTTCGTTTGGGAAAATTCGTCTCCCCCGTCTATCATGAACTCTTCTGCTTCCAGACCTTGAAGAGCTCTCGCTCGGTGAGCGTTGTTGTCCAAGTCTATCTTGGATTCTGCGATTACCAGGTCTAGCATGGACACTGGTACGCCTCTCATTGACTTCATAATCCTCCGAGTATTGTGAATCGGATGTTGTACCAAGTCTAGCGTGGACATTGGTACGCCTCTCATTGTTTTCGCGCTCCTGGTAGCGCGATGGGGATGTTTCGTTAAAATTAAGTCGGGCTTGTAGGCTCTGACTTGACCTTCTTCTTGCCTCCTCTTGCATGAGGTTAGTTAAGGTTTCGTAATTTTGAGATACAAAATTACTTAGCGTTAACTCAGGCGTGTCCTCCTCCAGCGCAACGATCTCTGCTTCCGTATTAGGCCCCCTATCCCGGTTAGGCGCGCCTGGCGGCACAGTGTTGTCCACGATGGGTGCCGTTTGATGGGGAGTATTGAAGAGAGTGTGCTGAAGTTCTTTAGTGCTTGGGACCACCATAGTGGTCTGGGTGGTCCCTGCGGGCAAGTCTACCATTGGGAGAATTAGGGTTGGGCCCGATGCTTGATGACCAGGCACGCTGGTTGTTCCAGAGGCCTGCCTAGAGGTTGAATCTTGATGGTTCCTCCTCGTGGGGTCACCACGTGTTTTTTCCAACTGCGGAGTCCGCTGGCCTGAGTTTTTGTGTTTCGTCATTCTAGTTCTTAGTGTAGGGTCCCACGGATGGCGCCACTTGTTGATACAAAAGTTGGGCATTCCTTATTTGGGTTCCTGTTCTTGTACCAATTAGATCTTAATGCTTGAGACCTGCACACTAAGAAAACAAACAAACACCGTTAGGCTTATCGTGGGATTGTCTCCCACGATTATCCTCCGGCGTGAGAGTAAGTAATCGGTTTTAGGGTTGTATTAAAGAGTTAGGGTTGTAAATCGTACCTTTGTGAGAGTCGAGGTGCCCTCTATTTATGCACACGAAATCCTTGTTGATTTCGTGTTCCCCAATCTTCGGTGTATCCCGCGTAGGGCGGTTAATCGATATATATCCCATAAATAGAAGATATCCTATCAAAAACCATAAATAACATTGGGTTTGCGCCTCGTAAGCACAAACCGTTATTGTCGCAGCCCACCCGTGATGGGTTCTGGCGTTAGTAGTATCCGTAAGCCGGGTTCGTGACCCGAATGAAGACTATACGTCATCACGGGTCGAACCGGGTTTCAAAACATTTTTCCCAAATCTTCAATCTTTTGTTATTTTTCGTTTATAACCTATAAACTTTTTTTTTATTAATAAACTATCTGTTGCTATAAAATCCCATTGCTATGCACGGGTACTCGTCTAGTATGTAAGATTGCGAAACTTAGGTGGCCCTTCAAATACTTCCCTAAAAAGAAAACATTAATTAGCATGACGATTGGATGTTAATTAGTTCAGATGTCTCAAATAGTTGTCTATTTTGAAAATGCACATGGTATAAGAAATGCTCACTAACTATAATGTTCACCAATGTACAATAATATCAACTTTACTGACAAAAGTTTTTTTGATTGGTTAAAAATAAGATGGCTACACTTATTTTAAGACAATCTAAGCACGAAATGTAAGCACTTATTTTTAGACGGAGAAAGTATAATTTCGTTGCACCTGCCACAATATTACACCAATAGTTCTGACTTCACACCATGAGTTGATCTTATGTATTGAGTGATATACGTTAGTAAAAAGATAAAAATATAACAAAAAGTCCATTTTCATTTACCTTAATTAGTAAAAATGATCAACTCTGAAGAAAGTATAAACGGTCGTTTGGTTCATTATGTTATTGAAAAATGGTTTGGTGGTATGTTAACAAATTGGTCCACTACAGAAATGAGACTTAAACTTAATAAGTTTAGAAACTTGAGAACATAAAAAAAATGTTGTAAGGGGTGAAATGCCACACGAACACACAGCTAGCTTGTTCTCCTCGAAATGCGTTGAGGCGCAACAGTTGACTAGTAAAAATAAATAAAAATATAACAAAAATGTCCATTTCCATTGACTTTAGTCAGTAAAAATGATAACTTATGAAGAAAGTGTAAGAGCTGTTTGGTTTGTGGAATTTAAAATGATGAAATTTCAAATTCTGTAGAATTTTAAATTCGAATTAATTTTAAGTCCTAGAAATTAAAATTCTTTGACGTGTTTGGCACCCTCTTGACTTTTGGTGGATAAAGATGAAAATTTAAATTTTCTGCTCTTTCAAAGAATTTGAAATGCCCCCATTTAAGCCATTTCATTAAAATCAAATGTAGGCTAACCCAACAAACATAAAATTTCAAATTCAAATGCTTCCAAATTTCTACAAGTTTCTTCAACCAAACTGCCTCTTTAAGAGAAAAAAATGTGACCAAAATAAAGTCGGTTCATGATTATGTTTCTGCTCAAAAATTAATTCATGATTATTTTTGTGTCTTAGGCCATCTCATGAATTTTGGTGGCCTCATGCTATCACTACAAAAAGACCCTTAAACATACACACAAAATACATATGCCTCAATAGTGTGTATAATTATACTCAAGCTTTATATTGTGTGTACATATATAATAGAAGTGCTTGGAATTTTGTGGCCAACTGATAATAACAGTACAAAAGACATCCCTGTTTGTGTCTATTAAGAAACATAATGTAGTTAACTATATTTGGATAAGTATTTCAAATCTAGGTAGTTTTGTTTAACAAGCTAAGGTAAATGGTTAAATGTTCAGTATTAAAATCGCTTTGTTTTAGCGTGAAAAATGCAAAGCACAATATCTTCAAGTAGACCGACATTTCACTATGAAATGAAATTAATACAAGAAGATTCTAAAGACAGCAATAAATTTGGTTGTTGTATAAACCATTTAAACTTAAACATATCTCGATGTTGTATTAAACACGAACGTATAGTTGTTCCAATATTTAAGTTCAAATATTTTAGTGAATCTGATTTGGCTTAGCTTCTGTCCCACAAATGATAATCGCATTTACACATTTAGAAATTATGTACACTAAAACTTTCTTCCATGCTCCAAAATGGAACCAAAGCTGCAATTCATTTCAGTTTGATGATTAAGAGTTTTATATTAATCCGGAACTAGTTCGAGTTCAAAATGCCATTCCCTAACTATATATTCTTCTTTTAGTATTTAGATCTTAATCAAACTATCATCGTCAAATATAGCATCGGAAGTTAGGCAAGCTGAATTCAACAAGGGAGAGGATATACATCGTGACTCTATCTTGATTTAATTTTGTTACATTAAAAAAATATTCAAATCATGCTAAACCACCAAATTGAACTATGTTATGCTGTTTTGAACATAAATGTCAAACATCTATCAACTAATCAATGAACTATAGGATCAACCATGATACTCTGGAGTATAAATTTTGAATTTCCTTGAAGAGCCAAAAAATATATAACAAAATCAATATGGACGTTGACCAATGTTTATGGGTATTTTTGTAAATTTAGTTTTGTTTTTATAATTTATATATTTATTTTCTGGTTACAATTTGTGTAGTTGGAAACTCCATGGAGCATTGTGTTGTTGCTGTCATTGAGAAGCACGTGAATTAGGTTTGAGTTTGTGGGCCTACACATATAAATATAATAAGATTTCATGGGCTATCATAGAATCCACATGGACCATAATATATCACACTATATAATAAAATATCAATAGTAAATAAAGCTACAATTATGGTAAAAAAAAAAAAAAAATGAAAAATAAAAATAAAAAATAAAAAATAAAAAATAAAAATCTACAAATTTGGTTCTTGAACTATAAATAAATTTTATTAAAAAAAAAAAAAAAAGTAAATAACTATAAATAATGTATCTACAACATACTTCATTTATGGAGTTCAGTACAAATGTAGCATAAGATCAATGTAGATGATGTTTTGCCAAAAATTATTTCAAGTATTGATAGTGATATAAAATCAACTTCTTATAGTTTGAACTTACTAGTGACTTGTGTATTAAACTATTAATGGCAGGACTTCGTGTTCGCTTGAAATGTAACTTCGTTTGAGTATATATACATTAAATTTTCTCTATACATAAATACGTATAAAACAAAAGTTGGTCATGTTTCTTAGCATAAGATACTAAGGTGGTGTTTGTTTTTGTTTTTTTTTTTTTTTTGAATTTCTTAACAGTCTCTTAATGCCTTTTAACGAGCCAAACCTTTTAATCGTCAGATGTTTTGGCCGTTCAGACATTTTTTTTTTTTTTTTTAGATGCGGTCAGAGGCAGATACATCTTAATGGTATAGACTTGAGAGGGGTGTCTTAATGCCTTTTGTTGACACAAAATAACCAAAAAAATTAGTACGAACAAGCAAATGACACAGCACCTTACTTTAACGTCGATTCAGATTCAGACATTTACGCCTCAGATTCAGATTCAAATATGCGGTTTAAATTCAGATTAAAAAAAAATAAACAAACAGCACCTAAATTACACCATTAGCTAAGTCAACCGACGAATAAATTTAAGATTGTCTTTTACATACTGTCTTACGGATGACAAATTCGTTGACATTTACGCCTCATATTCAGATTTAAATATGCGGTTTAAATTCAGATTAAAAAAAATAAACAAACAGCACCTAAATTACACCATTAGCTAAGTCAACCGACGAATAAATTTAAGATTGTCTTTTACATACTGTCTTACGGATGACAAATTCGTTGATATTACCAATTATTAAAGCTTTGCGAATGCAAATTATATACAAAAACGTACAAATTTAAGGCATATATCGAGTTATACGTAATTCATTTTTTTAACACGTAAAATGTTACATACATTGACACATTTTTTCTTTTAAAATGATAGTTAACCCACACAAAAATGAATATTTCTGCGTTAACCCACACAAAAATCGAATTCAATGTACATATTTTATTTTACGTCCTCTTTAACCATTTCCAAAATCCCTAATTTGTTCGTCAATATTAATTCACTAACATCAAAATGATATTAAATTTCGAAATCAAACAATTAAGAAGAAGCGCTATATTTTTAGCGATCTCCAATACATTTTTAATAATTACAAGCCTCATTTTAATCATTGCAGCGTATTCAAACTGTGTATTTGGAGATGTATTTCCATTTCTTGTGATTTTACTCGTTTCGTGTTTGAGAATGTTGACAATGATTCCGATTGCATTTGCACAAAGAGCTACGGCTTTGACGATTATTAATACTCCTACGGAAACGCGAGCTGTTGGAACCCTCATTCGACGTCACCAAAGGGTACTTTTTACGTAGAATATTATATATTTGTAGTAAGAAAATGTTCATTTCAACAAAAGCCTAGTTATTATTGTATGTAATGAATTATTTTATGCCATTATAGTTATTTTTGTAGTAAGATCCTCTCAAGTTGGGTCAAACGTGATTGATCATGTTCACCGATCACAAACAAGTTAAATATATAAATCTTTTTCTTTTAATAAAAATTATGGACCTACTTATTCATTTACTCTCACAATAAAACTAACATGATCAATCATCTTAACTTAAACTTGAGAAGATCTTGATCCCATGCAAAATGGTAAAATGGTGCATGTAGTTCTTTCTTGATTTATGCTAGCCATACATGATTTAATAAGAGTTTGTAGTAATGAATTTATTATCATGGCTAGCCGTACCAGATAATATGCGTTGATATGAATTTATCTGAAGGAAAAATAAACTACTACTGTAGATAACATGATTTTGGCAGAATCATGTGAACTAAGAAACCAAGTGAGAAATGTATGATTGGAAGCTGGAACTATATTGAACTAGTAAGTTAGACAGGCAGTTTAAAGAAAATCGTGTAGTATTTAGTTCTTAGTGCTCATATGTTTATGTAATCTTTTCAAAGTAATCTCCTTCTAGATGATTAAGGTCTAGAATGTCTTTTTGGAAATGACATGTCTTTGTGTAATTGTGTGCAACTTGTTATTGGATTGACTCCGTTATTACTTAACAGATTAGGTACAACAAGTGGATACAGTGGACCCGATTGGCATTTGTAATTACAGTGCTGCAGTTTTTGGGAACAAGTTACCTTCTAATCAACGTTTCAAATTTCTTTTTTGAAGATCGAACTCCAAATGAGTGTATATTAGGTAAACTTAAGGGCCCTTGTATCTCTCTGTTTGGTTTAGATTTTAATGAATATTACATTAGCTAGAAGCCCAAATGCTTGAAAAATTTACAATTTATTTTGAGTACAACGTTTTATCAAACACAATTGTTGTTTCCTTATTAAGTTCTCATATTTTTGTTCTTCAGACATGTTACAAGTGGCCTAGAATCCTTAACATCATTGTTTTTGCAGCGCTTCTTTCAAATAACACCACGTGGCTGCATAGTATAGTAGTGGTGTTTATTATCATGGCTTGTTTGGTCACAGCGGTACAATGCTTTTCGGGATCTGATGTCTTAAGATGGAGATCTTTCTACTCAAACGAAAACAAAGTATGGAACCATCATTATCGAGAGGTATTTGATCATGGCATTCGTGAGGCATTGTGCTGTCTGGGACGTGTCAAATACTTGTATGCTTCTGCACTTCTGCTTGGCCTACGAGTCCTGAAACTCTTATGCATTATGTTAATTTTTTTTTCTTAATTCGCACGCTCCAGGACTGTATTGGATGAAGATGAAGTTTTCTCAGTGGCCCAGTTACTGGGTGACCTTGTTTCTTACCGTGCATCTGGGAAAGGACATCTAGAACTTTTGGCAGGTCTGGCTTTTTCTAGGTCGAACACCAATTCCATTTGATAAAAAGGGTTTTTTGTAACATTTTCTTATTATAGTTTTGTCTATCACCATGTGCCACATCCAAAGTACTTGTAAATTGTTACCATGGAGTAGTAATTTCTGGGACGATGATTATAGTTGATCCATAAACCCCTAAAACCTAAGTAGAAGATAGGTATTTATGTACAGTACAAATTGTTAACACCAAATAACATGTTCCTTTGCTGTGATCAGCATCTGATATATCCGAAGCATGTTATAGCTATTATTTTCATAACTTGATTTATTATTCTATCCAGGATTAGCTTTGTTGAGAAGGGAAAGTCTCATGCCTAAGGTTCAAGAGGAAACTGTGGAGGCACCTACAGAACTGATTCAAGGAGCTGTTGATTTTCATCCTTTTGCGGAAGCTGCATATACGGTATTTTCAGAACTAAGATCTTTTTGCAAATTATTATGAGAATGTCTTAATACTAACTATTTTCATGCCGCAGGGTCCTTTACTTGATGTTGGAAGAAATCCTTTATTCTTTCTTTGTGCATGGTTGCATCGGCAGGGCGTTTTGTGCCCTTGGACTCGAAAAAGGTTGAACCAAACTTACTACTTTTTATGAAAGTCACGGTATTTATTTTGTAATTTTTCTTATCATCTTACGGTAAATCACTAAAGCTTCCACTTTCCTGTAGGCTTCCAATACTCAAAGGTGACAATTGGTGGCGAGGTCATGCAAGAGCTTTTCTAAAGTATGTGAATTTGCCTGCTGAAGCCCTTCGACAAGGCCGTGTCTGTCAGGTCCTTGAATATATCTGGTTACTCTTTCAATCAACTGCTCAGTTTAAGAGCTAGTCAAAGTTTACTCTTTTTTTTTTGAAGGGCGCTAGTCAAAGTTTACTTAATGCCTAGTTTGGACGCGCCTCTTATCTATGTACCTAAAATTTGCTTTTGTTGCTTTTCAGACAAGGTGTGAAGCAGCGTACTTTGTTGTGGTTATTCATCATACAAAATGTGTTGTGATTTGTGTGCGGGGAACTGAAACACCTGAAGATCTCCTGACTGATGGTTTAAGTAGGGAATGCATGCTTGCTACAAAAGATTTTGATGGTTTAATACAGTATGTTCTCTTCCTCTTCTTGTTATGATCACGAGGGCAAGAGTGGCAACATGAGAAACTTATACCAGTATTTATTTATGTTTAAATAATCCAAAATTCCGCTAAACACTTGGTCTGCGATATGCTATTGACACTATAGAAAGCTGAACGTGTTTTTACTTTCATGACTGTTCATTTATATAGACCTTAATACCGAGGATGTAAAATAGTTGAGTACATATATAGTTAGAACTTTTTCAAGCTCTATCTATTTGACGCAGAGCAAATTCATGATATTCTTTTTTTGCTAAGTTGTTTTGGAGACAAGTTTCATAGTTTTCATTTGAAAGATGTTAAATGGGCTGTGTATGGTGAAAAGTGAATTTAGACAACCAGTTGGGTTTAAAGGGCATGTAAATGAACAATAGTGATGGTGAAACACATTTGGATGATCTGTTGGTTGAAATGTGATATCTGCTTTCCTCCTAATCTTCATGTATACCAACACTTTCTTTGATATATATTCCTTAGTTCCAATGCAATACTGGCGTAGCCGCGTAGGCAATAATACAGGCTTCCTGTGGAGGTCGTTAATACATGACTTATACTGGAATGGATTTTTGCCAAAAAAAAAAGAAGATGTTACGTTAATCTTTAGAGACCAAAATTGATATTTTCGAATTTATTTTGGGCAGAGGGAGTAGCATTTACTTCTAACATCCTTATATACTATTTTTTTTTTTCCCATCTTGCATATGGAGTGACTTATGTCTTGTTGTAACATTTTCATGACCAGAATCATCCTTGTCACAGTGATAATCTTATTCCGCCAGGTTCAACACATTACGGGCACTCCGGTATAGTAGAGGCTGCATGGGATCTATATGAGCAAATTGATGGAAATCCTAAAAACAAAGGTATGGAGCTATCTGTTTTTTCTGAATGAAACAGTTTATGATACAGAGATTTATGAACAAAATTGAAAGAACGTGAATCCCTTATATTATGCATCACACTCTTATCCCAAGAAACTTTAGACATTTCTGGTCTTAAAAATAGTGATTTCCTAACGCGTCACACTTCACTAGTACAACTCAAGCTGTTGATGCAGAATTTCAGGAAGAAGGGTTGCTTACTTCATTGTTGGGAGCTGGATGTGAGTGTGAGGGTTACGACCTTCATGTTGTGGGACATTCCCTTGGAGGATCTATTGCTGCAATGCTAGGACTGAAGGTATCGACTCATATTTATATTTATCATAGCATATTAAGGTCCCAGGACTTGCTCCATGGGTTAATTCTCCACCTTGGCTGTTTAGAATTAAATTATTTTATAACGATAATCAAGTTTATTCAAATGAAACATCGTTAGTGAAAGTTCCATCACTTCCATGAAGCGACACATGTGCCTTACACAAGCATCTCAATCAGAGGCATTTTAGTCCTAATGCCAAACTTTGTGTATAACCTACGTATAAAAATCATTCATAATTTGTGTGAAAAACTAGCAATTGAACTGAATTTTCGGCATCAAGCATTGATTGCATTTCTAATATTCTGGTTCTTCATAACAGTTATATGGAAGATTTCCTCGATTACATGTATATAGTTATGGGCCGCTTCCATGTGTAGATTCAGTGTTAGCAAATGCATGTTCAAGTTTTATAACAAGGTAAATTTGTTACCATATTACTGCATTTTGTAATAATAATCTTCATTTTCTGTCCCAACTAGTTGTTAATAGAGATTCATATTTTCCATATTTGCTGCAGCATCGTGTATGATGCTGAATTCTCATCACGCCTTTCAGTCAGTTCAATCATAAGATTACAAACATCTGCCATGATGGCACTATCGAATGATGCAGATGCTGATTCTGCTATAATTCAGAAAGTTGCTCGTCGGTTTCTTTCAGTAAGCACATTTCTGTGGACCAAACCACAGGAAGAGTCTCCAACTTCAGCTTCAGGGGCAAGTTCATTGCCGCTGATAAGGGAAAACAAGCATTGTCATGAGGATGAACATTTACATGGTACTTATAAATATACAATCAAATTCACAATTTATCATATAAGAATCAAGAACAACGACCATAAATGTTAGTAGATGTTGCAAAATGAGTAATTTTTATTACGGGTTAAAACAGGTCGGGTTAACCCAAAATACATTATATCCATATTTTTATAAACATGTAATGCATTACATATGATTTTAGAAGCTAGATTACTAAAACGATAATACAATTTTTTTTTGAAAGGTATGCATTAAATATACACTTTGGGCAACTTTCCACGTTTTTGACCCATTTGACCTATTTCTTTTTTAACTTATTTTTTATATTTTACCCATTCGGCCATTGGATATGCAACATAAACCTAGCTCAACCCATTCGTTAGTAAATATGTTCGTACTTATAAGTCCTAACACTAATACTCTGAAAGTCCTTGCAGTGAGAATCCAGGAACCACCTGAAGATTTCAACCTTTGGCATGATATGCACATGTATGATAGTTCAGATGATGGAATATATATATGGTAGTTAAATATTTATCGTAGGACTTTTTAAATCCTAATATCGAGTTTTTCGAGCCTTCATGTACATAAATATTTTTATTATACATATTTATATAAACATCCTAAATGCTAATGTGAATATATATATGGTAGTTAAATATTTATCGTAGGACTTTTTAAATCCTAATGCTCCAGTGTTTTGTATAAGTTATTTGCTCTTGAGTTCATCGCGTATTTTCTTGACTTTATTGATAAGTTTGGTTATCGAATACAATATTTATGTATACATTCAAGCTTTTCAAACCGAGCTTGAGCCTTATTCGAATATTACTCGAGCTGAGCTCAAGCTTGGATGATTAAAGCTCGTCGAGCAATCGAGCTGAGCTCGAGCCTACCTTGTGATTTTCGAGTCGAGCTCAAGCCGTGTCAAGCTTGAGCTCGACTTGGCTTCGTTACGGCCCTAGATATAGATAGATGATTACTCGCGCATAGCGGCGAGGGGGTGTATACTACCGTTAATTTTTATGTGCAATTTTATATATGGTGTGGAATAAGTGAGAGTGAAGAAAGTTACTAGTTTAAATTATGATTAAGTATAGTAGGGTATTTTAGCCGAACAACATTACTTATTTTTAAAGCTTTTAGGTTTTAACAAATATGCTTTCTTTTTATATTTAGTATAGATAAGGTCAAATAGCATAAAATAGTGCTGAAGTTTAGTCAAATTTTAAGGCTGTTGATATGTACATGGTATAAAGCTATTCCTAAACATGAAATTATAGTGAATGAACCATTATACATTTGGTTGCATTATCCTATTTTTTTCAACCTTGTCCCATACAAATAACCTAGATCTTTTCCCACGTCCTTACCATTTCAAGCGCCTCGTTTTCTTCGGCTCCTGAGAGGTTCTAGGCGCCCTTTTACTAGCGACGTCAATTTAATGACGTAGTTTCAGTTTCACCGTCGCTACATCATTATTGTGTCGGTGTCAATTCGTGTTTTGTAAAAAGAAAAATTTTCACCATTTATAATAATTTTTATATTTAAATTGTATGTATATTGATATTACATTTTTACAAAAACAAACACTATTACATTAAGATATGAAATCGGATTAGAATTTCTAGCAGATTTTGATATTCGAATCAAATTTATAGCTTATTAATTTGGTGTCTAATCAATTGTAAAAAATTTCAACTTTAGAGCCACAAATTCAAAACTTAAAGATATTTGTTAATTGGATATTCGCAGTGAAATCAACTATAAATTTAACTTTTTTTACAAACACCGGACTGAAGCATGAAATAAAATTAACTATTAAAAAAATCTGAAAAAGTTTGACAATAAACCACCAAAATAAGTAGAAATGCTGAAAAAAAAATCCAAAAAATAATATATATCTTCAATTCTTAGTTCTTCTGAACAGAAAAGATTAGGGGTGTAAACGAGCCAAGCCGAGCCCGACAAAGCTCGAGCTTGGCTCGTTTCAAAGTAGAGAAGCCCGAGCTTGGCTTGTTTCGAGCCATATCTGCAAAGCTCGAGCTCGTTTATCAAACGAGCTTTATGTTAAGCTTAGAACTCGGGCTCGAGCTCATTAAGGCTCAGCTTGTTTCAAGCTTTTACCAAGTCGATCTCGAGTAGCTCACAAATAGCTCGGCTAGTTTACACCTCTAAGTTAAGATGAACTTTGATGTTTACGTCTATTGTAGAGCTAAGGCCACAGAGCCCCAGATTAGTCCGCACGTTCTGCACGAAAATTAAAAATCCGCAAAACCTAAATGACTCCCGTAGTCCCCTAATAAATGTCCATGTTTATAATGACAATTTTTCACTAACTACATTTCCCGCCAATCAAATATGATGTTTACCCACTAAGTCTATTGTCAATGGTTGAAATATAAAATACACTTATAAGAGCGGTGAGCGGTGAGCAATGAGCATTTTGATTTTTAGTAGTCGTTTGGCAAAGGAGCGGTGAGCTTTGCTATTTTTTTTTAGGAATGCTAATTTTTCTAATGCTTTTTAAGAAGCTGCTCATGTGAAAGAGTTTTTTGGGGGATTGCTGCTGCCTAATGCTACTTTTAACAAACACACCCAAAACACCCAAAATACATGGAAACTTAATATAAAATAATATAAAAATACTGATGGTAAATAGGAATTACTTGTTCCTGAGATCCCAGCCAATCAGGTTGCCTGCTTGGTTGAGAGCCTTTTTCCATTTCTCAACCTCTGATTTGTTCTTATGTTTGGCAAGGTCTTTTTTAAATTGTCCACTTGATTTGCGGACTTCAGAGGGGTCCACATCATAGAACACAGGATAAACAATCTGATTCAGATCATCCGTTTGGTCATCCTCTATAGGTTGACCCTCCATAATCTTTTCTAGCTCCCTCAAGCACCAAGACGAAGATGCATATCCTTTCGAGAAAACAATAATGAAGAATCTTGAGTCTTCGATGGCTTTGAAGAGATCATCAAGCTTTCTCCCTTTCTCGAGTTCCTCGTTATCCAGGAAGGTGTGAATACCTTGCCGATTAAGGGCAGTGTAAAGATGACCAACAATGTTATTACGGGTATCTTCCCCTCTAAAACTTATAAACACATGATATTTATAATTCTTTTGAATGAGTGATGATGACGACGACGAAGATGCCATTGAAGGTTTGTTCAATTAGCAGATCGAACAAAATCGAGTTTTTGGTGATAAAATTTTGTTATATAACCCTCAAGATCTGAACGAAGTAATATATATGATGACATGTGTACTTGGCCTATGCCCCAAAAATACCAAATACAAGAGGGGTACAATTGTACTTGCCCTGTATATCTCAAAAATTTCTCATTTTGGAAAATGGCCCATGGCGAAGGTCGCCCCGAGTAGATTTAGGCGACTTCTCTAAAATAATGACATGTGTCCTAAGGTTGGTGAGGTTTTTTGTAGCAACATGTAAAATTCTCAATTATTAATAAACGTTAATCAAGAAGTAATCAAGTATTACAGTTCACTTAACCATTTTTAGGCAAGAATTATTTTTATTTATTTATTTTTTATTTTATTTTATTTTTTGATTACGCAACCATGTATCAATATGTCGTTATGTGATTTACATTACTTTGGAACGATCTCACACGCGTACCTTAATATTCCAAATCACGAACAAATCAAACTCTAATAACGTTTTGATTATCCAAATCCAGTATAGCATTCACAACCCTCCCCCTCATCACTCATTCCTCTCATTGAGCCTAGAAACCAATTCGGACCTTTAATATTTTACATTGGGCCTTGCTAAACCTAAGCCCAATCACTAAACCCCTAAATAACCTAATCGGACCCTTAATAACCTTCATTGGGCTTTAACACTATTAAATCCAACACATAAGCCCAACATGAAGTCCATTAAAATAAATTCAATTAATTTCTAAACGTTTCATCACCCATTCACTTTAGCTCGATAAAATGGAATTTCTCAACACAAGTCATATTATAAATTTCATAGATCGATTTAGCTCCTAGCATAGAATTATGAAGGACCAAAATCTAAGTTTTATACATTTGTTTAAAGATAAAACAAACCACAAAGCAAACCGGGTTCGACCAAATTCCCAAACGTGACTCCAATATTAGAAATTGTCCCAAACGTTTACCAATGAGTCCTAAATGTCTAAAAAGGGTATTCTTGCCCTTACAAATGCTTTTCTATGCAAAAACACACCAAACGTGCCCTTTTAAAAATGTTTTGGTCACGTTACTAGTCAATGTGGACACTTTTGAACCTATAAACGACAAACAAACCCTTTGAGAACTTTTAAACCAAACAAGGCCTCGTAAAACTTGAACCATATTATTTCTTGATCGAGTAAACCCTCAAAGCTTACCTAGAACTCTCAACATTGCTATTGTTGCATGTTTGGTCATGTTAAAAATCGTTTTGGACCCATAAGGTACTCGAAGTCCCTAAACGAATTACATGGTCACGTTAAAGTTCATTTTGGACCTTTTGGACACACAACCTCATTAAACAAACGTTACAACTTTTCCTTGCCCTCAAAACACAATCATAGTCACATTTATATGTTTCTTAGACTCATGGTACACAAATTAAAATTGCTAGGTCGGTTCTATTTGCTTAGTCACCCCTAAACCCGAGATATTCAAACATGTTCACACCCTAAACACTTGTAAGACTACTTGCAAGACTTCTCAAGTACCCTACTACCTAGTCCCCCTTCCCCATGCTCTTATCCTCATCCTATATTCTCTTTGTCTCACCAACTTGTAGCTTATACTCGTATAATAGAAACCATGCAACTCACACTTCACGTATAGTCACAAAACTCAAAACAAAACATACACCAAGTCATTTTCTCACTGTGACAAGTGCGAGTTGAAAAGGCAAAGCTTCTAAGGATTCTAGTGCAAGTTAAGGACGAGTAGAAGTGTCTCTTGATTCCTTGTTGGGTGCACAAACAAGCTACGAGGTCCCTATTCCATTTCCAAGTCCCACAGTCGAGTTCACCCCACCCTTTGTGGTGTAGTAAGTCCATTCGACACACTTAAACATATATTTCATACTATTAGTTACTTTGTAACATGTTCTAGTTAACTAAGCATTACCTCTTATTTTCTAAGCTCTCGTTAACCATTTTACCACATTATATAACCACTTGAATCTTGATATAGCAAGGTTTGGATTAGGATGCTTGTTATTAACTTATAACGGCATATAAACTCATTTTATAATACATTCCTAGGTCACCTTGACCAAACCCATATATTTACTTAAGTTATAAACTCAAACAGAATGATCTATGTCGCAAAGAAATGGGCCTGCAAAACCATTTACAAACGCGTATCATGGCATACTAAAAGCTTGACTCATTTCTCCATAAGCTAAACTAACAAGCTGTATTAATAAGCTACCATGATAATCTCATTTGACGTGTTTTAAAACCCCTAAGCTTAACTCACTCGAAAACAGTTTCAAAAAGTCTTAAGACCTTAATAGGCCTTAAGGCCCAATCACATGAAATAAGCAGTTTAGAAATAAGCAATGTATAAGCAGATATATATGTTAAAATTGACTTGTTATAAGCCCATTAAGAAGCCCAAAAAGTTTCAAGTCCAATGGACCATTAAAAATACTAATGGGCCTTAGTTTGATCCTTAAGGCCCAATGACACAAAAATAAGCTATTCCGAGCTAATAAGCTGTTTTATAAGTTTATTTAAGCTTCTGAAACCATAATTACTGTATCAAAATGATAAACTTTGCTAATTGTGAATTTAGGGCTAAAAATACAAATTTTACGAAACTTGGCTTAAAAGTGTAACTTTTGAGAAAATAAGGGCATAAACTACCAATTTGGTAATCTGGGGTTATAAACTGAATATATGAAGATTTTTGAGTATAAAATGTAATATTTGGAAGGTTAAAGGTTGAAATGTAAAATATATAACTTTGGGCTAATTTTGCAAAGTATTTAACCTTAGGGATTAAAAGTGTAACTTTTCATAAATTAGTATCAAAACTGTCATTTTAATAACTTTGGATTAGAAAGTGATTATTTGAGAACCATGGGTGTTAAAATGTCACATTTGAATAGTTTAAGCCAAAAATGTAACCATATTAAAGTTAAGGACTAAAAGTGCAAACGTTTACTGTTAGGGTTAAAAATGTAAATTTCATATAACTTGAAGGTTTATTAAATAACATTATGATTATATTAACACACTAATGTTTTATAAGTTATATCCCAAGAAAAACACTTAGGGTGTGTTTGTTTTTTTAAAAAATGTCTTACTAGCCCTCTTACTCCCTCTTACCAGAAAGAGGTGGGCAGACGTTTTGCTTGTTTGTTTTTTTCTTTTGAGTCAGACTTAGTTAGACATATAACATCTTACTCAGTAAGAGGTGGGGGACTTGTCTTACTGCCTCTTACTCGATAAGAGAGATTGAAAACTCGTGTTAATATAATATATTTGGGTCATGGGTCAAATGGGTTATGGGTCAAATGGGTCATAGCTCAAACGGGTCATGTTTTAAAATGGGTCTAACGGGTCATGGGTCAGACGGTTTGGGTCGGGTCGACCAACTAAATTATATTGTTTTCGTCCGATTTAATACGTTTTCGTCCGTCTTTTTTACGTTTTCGTCAGTTTTTTTACATTTTCGTTCGGTTTTTTACGTTTTCGTACGGTTTTTCACATTTTCGTCCATTTTTTCACGTTTTCATCCGATTTTTCACGTTTTCGTCCAATTTTTACGTTTTCGTCCGATTTTTCACATTTTCGTCCGATTTTTTACGTTTTCGTCCATTTTTTCACGTTTTCGTCCGTTTTTTCACATTTTCGTCAGATTTTTCACGTTTTCATCAGATTTTTTACCTTTTCGTCCGTAGCGCACATACGATTACGTTTTTAAGACGTTCAAGCTTGTTACACAATGGAGGTCAGCCAGTTTTCTTAACCTAACGCGAATCAATCAACTAAACAATAGACAACTTATCAATAATCAATAACTAGGTTTCATTAGATCTAAGCAAAACACTAATAAACTTAAGCTAGCATGTTAAAATGAAGAAAAGATAAACAAGTAATCAAACAAAATATAGACATATTGAATGATTAAAAGAAAACTTATCTTCAATTGAACATGGAAGAAAAGAGGGTATGAAAACCCTAACAATCCTCAGAAAATTATACTAGGGTTTATGTCTCCAAAGTTGCACACTAATGAATGAAAAATCGAAAAGTATACATAGATTTACAAAGCTGACGGTGTCAGGTTATAAATCCTGACGCCATTAGACCGCCTCTTTTAGGGTTTCTTCTTGTGCAAAGTCGAGCTTCTGACGTCGTCACTCTATACTTCTGACGCCGTTAGGTACGATCCTGACGTCGTGTGACAACTGGTAATTTAGGGACTTATATTAAATAACACTTATCGATTAAACAACTGAACCTTTAATTATCGTGAGACATTTTAGAGCTTATGTGAATTATTGAGATGATATGTGAGTTATTATTGATGATGTTATGTTCGTAATATAATTATTTTAGGCAGTATAAGATATCGACACTAGGGAAACCTATATAATACGAGAAACAATAAATATGTGACACATTAGAATATATATACGTGTTTATAATCAAAATTCACGGAATAATAATTCTAAAAATATTAGTGCGACTTAGAAATTATTTGGGTTACATTTAGTAGCGTTTACGAGCCCCTAATTGCTTATCATTTAACGTTTAACAAAAATATATAAATGGTCCTTGTGATTTGGTTGACCGGCGGTCCGGCGCCCCCTAACCCAAAAATAAATTGCACTTAAAGTCCCTATTGATAATAAAAACCCTAACCCACCTTTCTTCTTCATTTTTATCAAACCCTAACACAAACACTCTCTCTCTTTCTCTCTTAGCCGCCGCCGCCGGCCACCTACAAAACACCACCACCGCCACTCATATCACCACACTGCAACCACCAACGTGACCCTCTCACTCTCCTCTTTCACCTCCCATACCACACGCGCCAAAAACGACATCACACCGCCACCATTTCTTCACTACGCACCACCAAAAGCCCCTACCACCACTTCACACTATAATGCATGTGATAACTGACTTGAACATATTTAGAATCATGCGATATTAATTGATAAATTGGAACCTTATATGATTATGTGCTATTGAGAATTGTTGTTTGAAACACTTATACCAACCCTATATCGTTGTTACAGACGATGTCTTCTTTCTCACATGACGTTTCTGAGGAGACTCTTGCTGCTGCTTCCCGCTCAGGATGATCCATATATGGTCATCCGACACTCAGCTTTTTCTCCATCATCACCAAGCACTCCAGTATCACAGACTTCACTACCTACTCAGTCATCTTCACCTGAAACTAGTCGCCCTAGCTCACTTTACACCAGGTTTTTGCTCGAGCCCAAACTCCAAAGACTTGTTTACTACACCACTGCTCGCATGTCAATGCGACAACCATCACCACCCATGCATCTTTCAGCTCACTCTCTTCTGTCATCACCACTTCATCATCATGTCACCGACAACCTAGATCACCTATTGTATCGCCACACATTTCACTGTCGCAGAGACGTCGACTCAGGGACAGCTACTCAGGTGATGAGGATGAGGATGAGGATGAGGAGAAGTATGGGGATGAGGATGAGGAGGAGTATGAGGATGGGGATGAGGATGTGGACCCTCCATAGGAGGAGGAGGAGGAGATCCCAGATGAGGCTATTCCACCGGTTCAGAGTCCTGCACACTCAGTGCACTCACCTGGACCAGATTCCCCATTGCACATGCCCGATCCCGATTTGCCAGGGCAGCTGTTTGAGATTGACTCACCTCCACACTCACCTGGGCCAGATAGCCCATTAGCCAGATAGCCCATTAACATAAAAGTAATTACAACATGCAATCGTTCTACCTTAGTCAAAACAAGCACGAAAATTATACACTAGCACCTCACATTAAGTGTTTGGATTCTCACATCTCTCAGCTGTTATAAAGTTATATATCACACATATGGAAATGGGAAAGTATTACTCACTACCTGTCATAGCACATAGATTACCATAACCTTGGGAAAGGATCAAACCTCCACCACTTTGGCGTAAGCACCTAGGATAAACTATCAAATAGGTCTTTTAAAGGGTTATAACGTTAGGTGTAAGGGTATAGAAAACACGATTTGTTTGATAAAGGGATATTTTACTGGTGGCAAGTCACTTGTCTTAGTTAATTACATGTACAAAGAGGCGTTGCTAAGCCAAGACTCGACTCAACTTAAACTAACTACAACTCTTTTTGATATTTTTCAATACACTATTTTGACTTAAACATAAATAAAAGATGCGGATGGTAGCCCGTATGTTTTTTTTTTTCACTTTTCTTTTTCTATTTTTCTTTCATTTTTTTTCATACACTCTTGCCCTACCATCCAAAATAATACATCACAGGGAGCTCGTTTCCTCCCTACACTTACACTTTTACATAATTTAAACTAAAGACTCAAATCTAGAAAATTAAAACACTTGGAGTACTTTAAAACGTTAACGTATATAAGGGTTAATGATTTCCCTTTCACTTTGTAAAGACTAGTACGTTTACCCATGAGTCCAAATCATCCCAAAACTATATGTAAAAGATATGACTCTACTTAGCAACCATGTAATCAATTAGACAATTAACAAAGGTTTAAACATGTAACAATAATGCACTAAAGATGAGTGCATACAATATAGGCTAAGGCTATTTGGGTGTACATTTTTGGGTGGATTGTAACAAATTCTTCCTTTAAGTAATATTCATAAAGTTAGAAATGAAAAAGATAGGCTCTGAGGGGTGTACTAGAGGTATCGTATACTAAAAATGAGTAAATCACAAGGGTATGGGAGAATTACTTGACCAATGAAGTCAATGTTATTATAATACAGGTTTAAAACAAAGGGTTATCCTAAATACTACCGGTACACTCGTAAGCATCAAAGATGAATGCTTTTTCCTAAAGATCTAAGGGCGAACCTCACATATTTAGGGTGAAAATTTTTTAGTGGTACAGTTTTTGTGCTAGTAATATAATTTCTTTCCATTAGACGCTTATTAAGACTAAAGTTCACTCCTATATGTTGCAAAAAATTTTAAATTTGGTGCCAAAATTACCCTAACAAGTATTTCTCTAAGTTTATTACACATTTACTCTAAAACAAAACCAAAAATCATTTGGAATTATAGTTTCTAAGGTATCCCAATTTACCCTCCCTACACTTAAACTTAACATTGTCCCCAATATTCCTAAAAAGTATAAAAGTAAACATAAAAGATAATGAAAGAAACTAATACTTCCCTGAATCGTTCAGTATGGACGATGTGGGAACATGGTTAGATCTTCCTCCAAGAAAACGAGCATGATAAGCTTCACCCCTGAAATATAATCATCTTCTTGTCCAATATAACCTTTAAACAACTAAAAAAAACAAACACAAAAACCTCGCATAAAATCGGCAGTAAAATCTACATAAAATTTAAATCCTAGAAAGCAATTTAAGATATAATGCTTGCAAAATAAATGTTTACAGATTCCTGGTATTTTAAAATTAAAGATTTTTCAAAATTATAAGATTTCCAGCAGAAAACAAAACCTGGAAAATTTTTACACATACAGTACTTGACGTCGTCAGGTTACAATTCCTGACGCCGTCAGGAATTGTTGGATCGATATACTCTGACCAAACTAACTATGTAGCTTGTAAGGGTTTAGTAATCTTGGATAAATCCTTAACTACTAACAATGAAACACTGATATATTTTGTTAAGTATGCGGAATCTACTTCAACAAAGCTAAGAAGAATTAACAAAGAACTTTGATTATATTAAAACCTCTGAACCTGCTTACATACACAGATTCACCAACAACCCTAATAACTCTAATATCGAACTTGCATGTATCTCTAAAATCGTATATCTCTAATGCCAACCTAGGGATCCTTTTATAGGCATAAAGAAAACCCTAGTCGGTTTACAATACTTGAACGACAAGTAAACTAATTCTAAACTAAGAATATTCTAGAATTACACAATAATCCTTAAATGTTTTGCATTATAGTCCTTTATCATATCAGTCCTTTTGATGAGCAGCACTTTGACTTTCTTCAATAAGCAGCACTTTGACTTTCTTTATAAGAGCATTACTTTGATCTGCAGTAGTACTTTGACTTTATAACCCAACAATCCTCCCCTAACTTGAATTCTACTTGCTTGATTTCAAGTTCCTTTGTCTTCCCCTTAATCTATGCCAAATTACTCTAGCATTTACAATCTTTATCTTCAAGGAATGATTGTATCTGTCTTGTACTCACTGTGGTTGTTTTATCATTATCAAAGTAATCTTTATCAGCAATCCTTATCAGCAACAATCTTTACAGCTACTCAGCAACATATGGCAAATTGTACATCAGATCACTAAGTTTCATACTATTCTCATCACTTCCAGGTGTGTAAATTCCTGTGAGAGGTGAATCATTGAAAAATAATGGATTTTGATGTCTCTTTACCAAAGCCATTAACTCTAGAGTAGCCAATGTTTAGGTTTAAGAACCATGGTACATTGATAACCATATGATTTTTATCAAATCATCAGCTATCAACGGATTTGAGTAGTCTTTACCAAGAGCCGTTTGCTTTTGGACTAGCTAATTCTTTTAGTATGATCACTACCATGGTGAACTAATTACCATATGAATGGNTTACCAAAGCCATTAACTCTAGAGTAGCCAATGTTTAGGTTTAAGAACCATGGTACATTGATAACCATATGATTTTTATCAAATCATCAGCTATCAACGGATTTGAGTAGTCTTTACCAAGAGCCGTTTGCTTTTGGACTAGCTAATTCTTTTAGTATGATCACTACCATGGTGAACTAATTACCATATGAATGGATTTTCCACAGCCTTTACCACAAGCCATTATCTTGTGGACTAGCCAACTCTTCACTATCACAGATATGGTGAGTTGAAAACCATACAATTTGTAGTAAATTGTCAACTAAAAACGGATTTGATAATCACATCAGAGCCGTACCCTCATGATGAGTCAAACTCTTTCTTGTTTATTAAACATGGTGAATTGAATACCATTTGTTGTGTAGTACAAGTACTAACACCATGTGTTACTCAAAAACGTTTTGTTGCTGTTTATCTTGTGCTTCAAAAAGTATTTTGCACACTACAAAAATTGCTGTTTTTCATTAAAGTACTTTGACTGGTTTTATGCTGCAAACAGTACTTTGATAAAGTACTATTGGTCTAGCAGTACTTTGAATAAAATACTTATTATTCAAAAAATATATGTCAAAACCATACCAGTAATCATGCATCATCATCTGCCAAAGTTGTCCATTTGATGAATAACTCAATCACCATAAGTGCTGTGTCATTCTCATCTTCAACTTCCATACCATGTTCTAGCATTCTGATCATAAGACTTCTTGTGAGAGGATATCTTCTCTCTGCTAGCATATGAACCATGGTACCATCTTCTAATTCCAATACATGCACTCCTACTGCTTCAAAGAACCTCCAGCTTATAATTTCCCAATTATCTTGATTATTCCAGAGTGCATCCTTGCTTGTTTCTTCAGTATCCCAGAGAGTTGAAAGATCACCCAGCAGAATTAAACCCACTCCTCTTGATGGAATGTGTTCATAATAAGCTTGTACTTTGTAGAACCGTAGAGGGGGGTGAATACGATTCCTTAGGCTTTTTGAATGCTTAAAAACTTTAAGCCTCAAAGATCACCATGTGGTTATACAACAATAATCACAACCACAAACTCAAGCAAAGTATATAAAGCATGTAAAGAGACACCACGATATATACTGGTTCGGGATGGGGGGTTTATACAATCCGTACGTCCAGTTGCGAATCCACGACACCGATACTATTACTCTAGTATAATCCTTTCGGTGGATTACAAACCGTTACAACTTCACTCCACCGATATGCACAAAGATCGGTGCTCACAAAGAAAGAGCTAGTCCCTAACGGTTTTCCGCCCTCGGAAACCACCCAAAAGAATCTCGTGATTCGACTTAACCACAAAGACCACTAAGACTTCCCATCGGAAGTATCAAACCCCAACTAGATCCCCAATGATATAGGCTTGGTCACCAAGACACAAGACTTCCCTTACAAACAAATTGAAAGAATAAGTGTTTGTTTAATCAACCAAGCCCTAACCTAACCTAGAGACTCGATTGTAGTAGAAAGGGTAAAGATAAGAAGACCCTCGACACAATCACAAGAGTGGATTAAGTTCTTGAGATTCTTCCCTTGCAAGGAGATGTGTTCTTTCAAAGATGTTAGAGTGTTTAACTAAGAACACAAGATAGAATTAGAGAGATTAGAGAGAAAGAATATAGAGAGAAAGAATAACGGCAAGGGGTGAGGAATACAAGAGGCAAGGGAGGTATTTATAGGCCACGACCTAAAATTGGGATTAATTTACCGAGGCCGGCGCATCATCCACGCGTCGACGCGTGGGCAGCGCGCCAGGCGTCTGTGAATAATCCCAAGTGTTGGGTGTTGGATCTTATAAATACCTAACCTTGCTAAACCCCCAATTATACTTGATGCGCGTGGATTGCAACACGCACTACGTTTTACCTCTCGAGGGATCTCGAGAAGCTTGCAATCCCCACCAGGCAGTGTACCTGACCGATGTAGTATAGTGTAGTGGCAAGTACCGGGGGATTGATCGTTCTCTCACAGGGAATAGTGTTCGTTAGGTTAAAGACTACTCTAATTAAGGTCTAAGGGTGGAGGATGATTATTTTTGTATTTTTATATTTTTATGAAAGCAGTAAAATCTCGGTTTTGAAGGAGTGGGCGGAATTAGTTGCTAGTCAACTAACCCAAGTATCTACTTATGCCAATTAAATTAAAGTTTTGAGAAAACAATGGTGGGGAAAGTAGTGTTTACTTAGATTTCATTACTCCCTAACTATCTTTTACCATGTAATTAGTATGTTGAGTTTGCGTGGATGACGGGTGTATTCCTAACAAGTCGTAGGGAGTGCGTTCAATTCCCTAACTCTATAAGCTCCTACCTCACTCTATGACGATACGTCAAGTATCCTATCATAAGCTCACCGATAGCAACCTACGCATGAAATACTACCTTAAAATCGATTAACGCACATACGATTCACGTTTCCTAAGACGTTCAAGCTTGTTACCATATAGGAAGTTAGCCAGTTTTCTTAAGTCTAACGTAGATGAAACATTCACCCAAATCACAATCACAACATACACATCACATGATAATCAATAGTTAGGTTTCATTAGATCTAAGCAAACACAAGTTAATTTAGCCTAGCATGTTGAAGGAAAGAAAAGCACAAACATAGATCATACAACACATAGACATATTGTATGGATTGAATGAAGACTTATCTTAGATTAAACATGCAAGTTAGAGGGGTAAAAGTACCCTCTAAGGTCTGTAATACACGAGCTAGGGTTTAACCCTTAAGTTCTCCACCAAGTTCCTCTTTTAAAACAATAAAATTCGTCCTATATATATAGAAAATACGGGCTGACGGCGTCAGCCCAAGGTGTGACGCCGTCACGCCGACGATTAGGGTTTTGTGATGGCCTTCTTGACGTCGTCACGCCGCCTTGTTCCAGATCTGACGGCCTTCCCTGACGCCGTCACCAGACTAGGCCAAAAACTCTCTGGCCCGTCATGAGTAACTTCCAATTTCTTCACTTCATTTGTTCCTGACGTCGTCACGTTGAAGCTTGTGACGCCGTCACCTTCTGTGCACTTTAGGGTCTTTTGAGATTTTGTTGTTTTCCGCACTTTTTCACTCCGAAAACGCCCGAAAATGCTTCTTTTGTGATTTTCTCCTCAAAAGTACCTAAAATGAGAAAAGAAACGACTTTGGGTGAAATCCGATCAAATAATATACGAATTAGGACTCAAACTGACCCCTAAAAACGTAACATTTTTCGTCTCATCAAATACCCTTACACTTGAGATTTGCTTGTCCTCAAGCAAATGCGCTTTTATTCCAATTAAAATACAAGTTAGAGGTCATTTAATGCGAACATAAAAGTAATTACAAGAATTAGTCGTTCCACTTTACTCAAAATAAGCACGGAGAAAATATACTAGCACCTCTCATGTAGTGTTTGGATACTCACATCTCTCGGTTGATAATATGTAAATATAATGTAAAGGAAATGGATAATATCACTCACTACCTGACATAGTAAATAGATTACCATAGGCTTGAGAGAGGATCGAAACCTTCTCCACTTAGGCGTAAGCACCTAGGATAACTATCAAAGAGGGCTTTACAAAAGGGTTATAACGGGAGGTTTAGGGATATGGAAAAACACGGTTTGGTTGGATAAGGGATAGTTTACTGGTGGCTAGTCAATCATCTTGGTTAGTTGCATATACAAGTGGCGTTGCCAAGCCAAGACTAGACTCAATCTTAAACTATCGAAAACAAAATGAAATAAAAACAAAACATAACTCAGAAATAAAAGATAGGTGCGGATGGTAGTCCGTATTTTTTTTTTTTTTTTGCATACCTTTTTACCTTACCATCCAAAATAATACATCAATGGGGATTAAGCTTTCCCCTTACACTTGAACTTTTAAATACTTTACATTTACTATTCTATGACTCGAATTGAAATACTTAAAACACTTGGAGTACTTTTAAAAACGTTTCGCACATATGGGGGTAATAAATGATGTTCTTCTCCATTACTCCATAACATTAGTACTTTACCCATGAGTCCCAATCATCCCAAAACAATATGTACAAGATATGACTTGACTTAGCAACAACGTAACCAATTAGATAATTGACAAGGGTTTAACAAATAACAATAATGCACTAAAAATGAGTGGATACAAGGTTGGCTAAGGCGATTTGGTTGCACATTTGGGGGTGGATTGTAAACAAATTCTTCCTTTAAGTATGATGCTTAAAGTTAGAAACGAAAGGATAGGTTCTGGAGGGTGTACTAGGGGTATCGTGTACCAAAAATGGGTACATCGCAAAGGTGTGGGAGAATTACTTGACCAAAGTAGTCAATGTAATTATAATACAGGTGTAAAACATGGGTTATCCTAATGCCTCTTATCATGTAGTAAATGCTAATCTACACGAATGTAGTCTCACTTGTGGACTCGGAATGGTCACTGACGCAAGTTCTAGAATCTAAGTACTACCGGTACACACATAAGCATTAAAGTTGAATGCTTCTCTTCCTACCAATTCTAGGGGTGAACCTCACATATTTGGGTGGAAAAATTTTAGTGGTACGGTTTTTGTGCTAGTCATAAATTCTCCTATCCATGAGACGCTTATTAGGACTAAAGTTTCACTCCTAAATAATGTAAAAAATTTTAAATTTGCGCTAAAATTACCCTAACGAGTGTTTCTCTCAGTTTTATTACACAATTACTATCAAACAAGCAAAAATCAAGCATAATGGTATCCTATGAGGTATCATTAATCTACCCTTATTTACCCCCCTTACACTTAAGTTGAACATTGTCCCCAATGTTCGAAAATAAGGAATTGAAAAGATAAAAAGGTTAAAAGAATGAAATCGGATACTCCCCTGATTCGTTCTTTATGCATGTGAAGTAACATGGTTAGGTCCTCCTCTAAGAAGATGAACTATCAAAGCTTACCTTGCAGTATATGCATCATCTTCTTGTCTTAAATAACCTGTTAAAATGGAAATACTACAAGAAACCTCGCGTAAAATCGGCGGCATTATTCATATATATATATATATATATATATATATATATATATATATATATATATATATATATATATATATATATATATATAGACGTAAACCTAGAAAGCAAGTAAGATATAATGCTTGTGGAATGAATTTTCTACAGGTTTCCTGGAATTTATAAGATGAGATTTTAACAAACATACAAGTTCCGTTAGAAAACTTAATCAACAAATAAATTCCAGAATATTACACCTGACGTCGTCAGGTATTAACCCCTGACGCCGTCAGAGTGGTCTGACAGAAAGTTTTGGTTGTGTTTCCGGAAAATTTCTTGGAAAACCTATGTCTTAATTCCTGGAAATTCTGCAGAAAA
>LBNU01036494.1:0-17281 GCA_014162995.1 Artemisia annua | reverse complement strand
ATATATATATATATATATATATATATATATATATATATATATATATATATATATATATATATATATATATATATATATATATATATATATATATTTTCACTAGATCACGAGATTTAGGTATAAAATTAAAGAACTGTTATCTCTTGTTGAATCTCTCATTTACTAACTTTCGATTACTAAAAGGGAGTTGGTTTGCACACTCCTACAATTGATTGGTACACTCAAATTATAAGAGTCTTGACCTTTATACCCTCACATCATTTCTATTTATTTTCACTCTATAAGGGTATAAATGTCAAAACACTCATAATTTGAGTGTGTCAATCAATTGTGAGAGTGTGCAAATCACCTCTCTTACTAAAAAGGTTACGATGCTGAAAACAATAATAATAAATAAGCTTAATGCGAAGTATTAAATGATAAATACTTTTTACTATGTAAAAAAGAAAGTGATTTGCGCACTACTAATGGTTATTGGGACTCTCTTTTTTATGTTTCAATTAGTTGTACAAAACGCACACAGTATTTAATATGTTTATAATGTGAGTATCTTAATCAATAAAGTGTGTGCAAATCACTTTTCATTTAAAAAAGCTTTACCAAATATTTTTTATAAATTGGAGTTGAAGGCTTTTGTAAAGACTTTTTACAAAGACTTGCAACACATCTTATTAAAATTCCTCAAGTCTTTGATATAGATTTAAAAAAAAAGAAAAAAAAACAAAAAAAAGGTTTTAGTTATTGAAAAAACTTTTGTAAAAGCTTTTTGCATCGAAGAAATTATTTGATAACAACTTTCTGATAATTGAATATATATACATATAATTTATGATGCATAAAAAGTATCTTTTTTATATAATAAAAGAATTACATCATTTTGGAGTGTTTTTGCAAAACCCTTCTTATTGAAAAAATAATTAGACCAATAGGAGAACTCGATTTTGCCACGTAGGCGAAATCAAGCAATATGATTTGTCAATAGAAAGTCAAAATTAAATTGATTTTGGTCAAATTTAATAAATTTGGTGGAGAAATTTAGTTAAGAAAAAAATGCATAAAAATATATGTGTCAAATTTATGAAAACAAAAACTTAAAAAAAGAGGAAGTAATTAATAAAATTTTAGTGGTTGAATTTTAAATAAATTATATAGAGCTAAGTGTAAAATTACAAGTTTTCATGTTTTTTAATAACTTTAGAAAAAACACAAATAACCCCTTACACTTTAGACCCCTTATACTTTATAATATTAATTTTGTTTAAAATCACATGAGTATTATTATTAGTTTTTAGACTTTCATCCATTAAAATTACAAAATTTGGTAAATATGCGAATTAGTTTTAATATTGTTAGTTTTAGACTTTCATCCGTTAGAATATTTTTTTTAAATAAAAACTCATATTATTCTATTTAAAAGATTAATTTATGCGTACATGTGTTTGAATATTAAATACGGCTAAATTTTTAGTAATGGGAATATAAATATCAAATGGTAAGCACGAGTTACTATGATATGAAAATAAATATACACGATTCTACTTATAACAACGATTCATGAAATTGTTATTTAAAATTTATATATGAAAATCCAAAAAAAAACATTTTAAAAACTTTACAGAGCATATTTAACTTCATTAATGCTTATTATGTGCTACTAAACAAGCACATTTTTTACAACATGATATCAATAGTTAAAGTTAAAAAATAATATCAACATCACCTCAGCATGTCTGTTAGTTAAAAACGTTATACAATCATTTTTTTAATTTAGAATGTGTTTTCCTTAAAAAAAAAAAGAAAAAATCCACACATCACAATTCTTATTTGATAACAATCACCTCCCAAATCAAAAAAAGAAAAACTACGCAGGTGATAACCTAACTTTATTCATTGACGTGATGTTTCATCCAAAAAAAAAAAAAAAAAAAAAACGTAATAGTTGGTCGTTGTAAAGGAATTAAAGTATGTACATGAGAATTATTAAGTAAGAATATATAGTTTTTAATCAGGTTATTACGTTACTATACTGCGATAATATTATTGAGTTGGTAATCACGGATGCGAGATAAAACCATTATTCGATACTTTTGATTTATGTGTTGACCTCTTTTTGCTTATAGAATCCGAAAGAGACCTCAACAGAATTTTGGCTTATGCTTTATATAGCTGATAGTTTTTAGTAACCTTTTTTATGGTTTAACTTTTTTGTTATATACACGAACTTTTAGTAACATTTTTTTTATGTTTTCTTGAAAACTTCTACACTTAATATTTGTGTTTTTACTATAAACACGCTAAGCTATGATAGAATTAATTGTGAGTTCAGGGGTTTTGTACTAAGCTTCTCAAAAAAGCTTATAGCTTTATCATAAACTTATTGTATTATGGTAATTAAATAAGCCAATAAGCACCTTTAATAAGCATAACCAAACACCCCTTTAGTTCTAATCTGAAGTTTTCTTATTTGATGTTATAACTAACTTTGTTGTTATCCTCACTATAATGCAACATGTAAGTCGTTTTTGGAGTTTTATGATCTTATCACACATACTAAAGTGTAATGCAATTTGTTGTATGCGGTTTTTAGAGGAGGATTAAGTATCAACACATGATTGTCATAGAAGGATTTTCTACACCTGCTAAAGGTATGAATGTATAATTAAGTCGAGTTGCTGATTTAGATAATACATGAATGTATTTTAATGTACCAAAGATGTATTTTAGTGCCTATATGGGGAATTTTATGGTAGGAATTCTTAACAGGTATCTTTGAATGAGTTAATAAAACTTAGCATGTGTTTGTTGTCATTGATAACACTATGGGTGTCAATCAACGGTCTAAAATATGGGTGTCTTTTACCTTGATGATTTAGGCCAATTGTAAAGAAAATTGCACTAAAGTGAAAGGTCGGTAAGGATTCAAACAATCCTAAAAGACTTGCAAATGTACTCTTTGCCATTTTTTTCATGCATTTATAATTTACTTATACAAGTAATTATAATTTTCTTATATAGTTCGGTCTCAGAGAAAAATTATTTTTATACATTATACGTAAACGTAAGATTAAATTTGAGTTCTACCCATTACATCTTTTTTTGTTTCTCTTTATGTAATAAATAAGCTATAGTGTAAGCATCTATGTTAATTTGGTAATTTTATGATCAAACATGAGAAGTAAATAGCACAAACTTATGAAAATACAATTTTCCGAACAAAAAGGTACATTAGTAAACATGGTATGATGGTTATTCATAATCAAATAAATGAATCAATCTTCAAAGCTATCTAAATATGCTACATATTTTAACAAAAATATAAGTAAAAGAAATACCACAATTACAAAACACATCGTAAATTGATAGCATGGGTTTGCAAAACTAAAAACATATATCACTGACATCTCGTGCAAGTCAAGTATCATCATGTGATTTTGCTTGAATAATAACATATTGTTTTTAATCCAAAAGCATTATCCTAAAATAATAGGTAGAGTCATATATGCATATGATTTTTTATTTTTAATCCACCAAGTAAAACCAATTGAAACATGTTAAGTGATTCATTTCTTAATCGATAATAATACATACTCAAAACGAAATTTTAAAAACCCTGTGCGTGCACAGGTATTATAACTAGTAAAGTCATAAAAGATTTACATTGCAAATGCATATGCTCTAACAAGTACGTAAGAAGTGAGAAACTTTGCCCGAAATCATAAATGTTAGCACAATTTTTGTTGCATCCTAAATACATTTGGGTCGAGAAACACTGTCCAAATCAACCATACATGTTTTTTATTTTTTATATATTTATTTTTTTTCAACAAAAAATGATTTGTGTACTACAAAAGAAAGGAGAAGCATAAACTAAAATCAACCAAAAGCTAAGGGAATTGATTTGTACATTCTTAATTTTTATTGACATATTTTAATGTATGTATTACACAATTTTAGTTTGAATATAATATGTTTTAACTGTTTGTACATTAAAATGTTTCAATAAACATTAATATTGTACAAATGACTTTTCAAAAGCTAAACATGAACGCAATTCAATATTAAGTGGCATAAATAATCCAAAACAATAGCTACACTCATGTAATATTAATTATCCTATATCTATACAAAATATAAAGCATTTTAGACTTTCTCTTTTATTTTTTTTTAAAAAGATTTTGATAAATAAATTTTAAGCAATTACAAATCACTAAGTAGTAAGCACTATGTACAAGCAAATAGTAATACATCAACACACATAAAAAGTTGACTGGTCAACATATAATTAATTACATCAGTAAAACAACTAAAAATGAATAATACAAGTTACTAAGCTTATTATACAAACCGATATAACACAAAATGTATTCCCATTTTCAATGTAAATATATTATTAAATCAACAATACTAAAAATTACAATGTTTAATTTTTATTTTTATTTTTTTTTATTTTTTATTTTTTATTTTTAATTTAAAAAATGTCTCGAGACCCATCATATATGTAACTGTTGAGGCAACATGATCAAGATCTCCTAATGTTTTGATAATGACAAATAAACCTTCAAAACACATAAAACGTCAAACGGTAGCCTAATTCCCCGAAACTACATGTTTGCTGCTGGCGCGCTGCCCGTGCGCTGACGCGCCGGGGACGCGCCAGGAGTCTGTATGGTTTTGGGCGAATTTTCAAAGTCGGCTTTCCCCTTACCCGACAAATGTGGATCTTTCAATTCAGGTATGTATATGTTATGTGCTTAATTGAGAACACTCGAAACGAGGTTTGAGACTTGAGAGATCCTATTTCTAAAACACCCACTTACGGGAAAACCGCCAACTCAAGTTTTCTAAACACTTGCATCTAGCCAAGGTTTTTCTAAACTTAAGGAGCTTATATATTTCACGTAACAACACATGAAAGCATCCATATGCTCATATCCCGTACTTACGTCTTCTCTAATCACGTAACGGGTTTACTCCCTTATTGGTCAAACTAAGTCAAAGGTCACTTTGCGTAAACGCATCCTTTCCCACTTGGGTTATGCTTTACATCAAGGCAAAGCACTTGACTCGTTTGTACCAAGGTGTTAGTTGAGAACGTCGAGTCGTGGAAAGTCACGAGATATGAAATTATGGATTCTCGACGTCGAGTTACTTGAATATATAAGTAACCTATGAATTTTCTCAACTTATAATCTTAATTGTCTAAAACATTTCTTCTTAATGACAATTAGATTATTTACTAATCTTTTCTTAATTTACATTCTTAATCTTCTTCTTCAACAAATTACCACTTTTCCATCAAAACCACTTTCAACCAAAACCACTCAACTCAAAACCATCTACTTCAAAACCACTTACATCAAACCCTAAACCACTATATCCCTTCCCCATACACTCTTACATATTCCTTACACACATCACCTCTTTTGTACCTTCTTGTCCCCCTCACCCAAACACATATTCAAAATACACACACTTCACTCACATACCTCTCTTCACACACACTTACACATACTTCACCTACACACCTATACACTTCACATACTCCCACACATCTCATTCAAAATACACACACTACTCACACCCATACAAACACTAAAGTACACATCACATCTCACTCTCTTACACACTCTTTTATTCCTTACACACTTTCAATCTCAACCCTTCATTCTCTTAAACCATCTCAACCCTCCATTCTTTTAAACACATGTTTTTAATCCTAACCATCTAATTCAAACCAACTCATCTCAACCATCCATCCTCTTACAACCTTACATTTCTTACACAACTTCAATCACAACCTTCCATTTCAAATCAAACACATCTCAACCCTTCATCACCCTTTCCCCCCAAGAAAGGAATATTCCTTTGGAATATCTCCTTTAACCCAACCATGGTTCTCCTCATCCAACCATGGTTATTTCCCATCACTTAACCCTAACCCAACCTGGGTTTACCACACACACATCCAACCATGTTTAACCCTCTACACTTAACCCATTTCACACTTAACCATGGTTAACCTTCTAAACCTTTAAACCTAACCATAGTTACACCTTAACCCTTCCCTTGTGGAATATTCCATGGCATATTCTCTTCTCACTTATGCCATGTGAGAAATTACATTTACACCCCTTCCAAATTACCCTATCTACACTTCTCACCCTTGGTAATTTGTTTTTCTCTTTATCTACTTCACAAAATGTTTTTCAAATTGGCTATTTGAGTTGGTAAACCTTAGATTAATTAATGTTAAGGTTTAGTGTGAAGTACAATTGGGGGTTTAGCAAGGTAAGGTATTTATAAGATCAAAACCCAAGATTTTGGGAAAATGTTACAGAAGCCTGGCGCGCTGCCCGCGCGTTGACGCGCGGGTGACGCGCCGGCCTCGGTAAATTTTCTCAAGTTTTGGGTTTTGCCTATAAATACCATGCCTTGCCTCTTGTATTCCTCACCCATTGCCATTCTTCTTTCTCTCTAGATTCTTTCTCTCAAACACTTTCTAATCTCTCTCAAATCTCTCTATCTCTAATCTTGTGTTCTTGATTTTCATATAACATCTTTGAAAGAACACATCTTCTTTGCAAGGGAAGAATCACAAGAACCTAATCCACTCTTGTGATTGTGTCGAGGGTCTTCTTCTACCCTTTCTATTACAATCGAGTCTCTAGGTTAGGTTAGGGCTTGACTGAACAAACAAACTTTTATTCATTCAATTGTTTGTAAGGGAAGTCTTGTGTCTTTGTGAACAAGCCTAGATCATTGGGAATCTAGTTGGGGTTTGATACTTCCGGTGGGAAGTTTGGTAGTGATCTTTGTGATCCTTAGGTGAAGATGAATCGCGAGATTCTTTTGGGTGGTTTCCGAGGGCGGAACACCGTTGGGGAGTAACTCCTTCTTTGTGAGCACCAATATTGTTGAGTATTGGTGGAGTGAAGTTGTAATGGTTTGTAGTCCACCGAAAGGATTATACTAGTGAATAGTATCGGAGTCGCGGATTCGCAACTGGACGTACGGATGGTATAAACCCCCATCCCGAACCAGTATATATTNGTATGAAGTACAATTGGGGGTTTAGCAAGGTAAGGTATTTATAAGATCAAAACCCAAGATTTTGGGAAAATGTTACAGAAGCCTGGCGCGCTGCCCACGCGTTGACGCGCGGGTGACCCACCGGCCTCGGTAAATTTTCCCAAGTTTTGGGTTTTGCCTATAAATACCATGCCTTGCCACTTGTATTCCTCACCCCTTGCCATTCTTCTTTTTCTCTAGATTCTTTCTCTCAAACACTTTCCAAATCTCTCTCAAATCTCTCTATCTCTAATCTTGTGTTCTTGATTTTCATATAACATCTTTGAAAGAACACATCTTCTTTGCAAGGGAAGAATCACAAGAACCTAATCCACTCTTGTGATTGTGTCGAGGGTCTTCTTCTACCCTTTCTATTATAATCGAGTCTCTTGGTTAGGTTAGGGCTTGATTGAACAAACAAACTTTTATTCATTCAATTGTTTGTAAGGGAAGTCTTGTGTCTTTGTGACCAAGCCTAGATCATTGGGGATCTAGTTGGGGTTTGATACTTCCGGTGGGAAGTTTGGTAGTGATCTTTGTGATCCTTAGGTGAAGACGAATCGCGAGATTCTTTTGGGTGGTTTCCGAAGGCGGAACACCGTTGGGGAGTAACCCCTTCTTTGTGAGCACCAATATTGTTGAGTATTGGTGGAGTGAAGTTGTAACGGTTTGTAGTCCACCGAAAGGATTATACTAGTGAATAGTATCGGAGTCGCGGATTCGCAACTGGACGTACGGATNACACCGTTGGGGAGTAACTCCTTCTTTGTGAGCACCAATATTGTTGAGTATTGGTGAGGTGAAGTTGTAACGGTTTGTAGTCCACCGAAAGGATTATACTAGTGAATAGTATCGGAGTCGCGGATTCGCAACTGGACGTACGGATGGTATAAACCCCCCATCCCGAACCAGTATATATCGTTGTGTTCTTTACTCGCTTTATATACTATTGGTTGTGATTGTGCTTGTGGTTGTTGTATCATAAACCACTTGATGTTCTTCGTGGCTTAAATTTTTTAAACATCTAAAAAGCTGAAGAAACCGTATTTAACCCCCCCCCCTCTACGGTTCTACAGTAACCACCCGTAAAATCTCACTATTATCATTCCCACTACAAATACCTATGTCAGGTATTTCACAGGTAAATTTTTGCTTTTATGTGCATTCATTACCTGCATGACTCTCTAGATTTGCTCACGTATCCATACAAGCCAACTATCTCTACACTCACACCCTGTAAACTCCTGGTATGTCAAGCATAAGATTAAAACACTACCACAATAAGTAATCTATCAATCTAATACACTAAACTCATCACAAAACCCTAATAAACCCTAATAAAGCCCTAACCAGGCCTATGTGTTTACTAAACCCTAATTGCTTATTTGAACTAGTTTGAAAGTATTCAAGGCTTATGTACGAGTTACCTTAGTATCATTAGGATATCTTAGCACCCCTAGACCCTAGTACAACCTCTTAGAGCTTAGATACAAGTCTTTTAAGCACAAAAACATAACTAGGTCATAACTTGCCGGAACTAGGTCTAAACTATCCCAAATCTTTACCATAAGCTACCACCACTTAGTATAAGCTTCTTAGGACTTAGGATTAATCACTAAACACTCATAGGACACTAATCTAGGCACTAAACCCTAAGCTAGACCCTAATCTCTCCTTAAGTAAAACTAGGTTAAAACTACACCTAAAACCTAAAACTAAGCTACCAACCTAGCACCACTACCCCTAGCAACCTACCTAGCAGCTTACACACCTCCTTAAACACAACCAAGCACCCTAGCACCCACCTCCTTGTCACCTAGTTACCCTAAACCGCCTATATGGCACCCTTAACCACCACAAGCTCCCTAGCTAGTTTATAGCTTACCTTAGTCATCACATAGCCTCTCCTAGTCACCCCCATCTGTCCTTAACCTTCTCCCCATGTTGCTTGGCCACCACACCAAGAAAACTTAGTCATAAGGGTTAACGATGGCTATATATACCTCGCTACCCATTCCCTTTCAATCTATACCTTCACCTCTTTTCACCTCAAACTCTCTGGTCCTAAGGATAGCAGTAGTGTCCTAGTAAACTTATAAGTCGAGTCTTAGAAACCTAGAAGCCCTATCGAGTCGTTTTTCCACCTAGAAAACCCTAGTTCCTACGTTAACCTTAATCTGACCTAGGTAAGCCTACACTTTGATTCTAATAGCCTTAGTACTGATCTAGGACTCCTAGGATATGCCTTTGAACCTTTAGATAAGCCTTAACCATTTTCATTTAGAAGTTTTCATTTTAAAACCCTAATTTTGGATAATTACGTGTTTATGTGCTAAATTGCCTTATTATGTCATATAATCTGATTTAGGAGACTTAGTTGAGTATATATTAACTAAACATAAGCTAGGAAACTTAGTTGTCTCATTAAAATATAGTTTGCATGGAATTAGGACTAGTTTTGCAAAGTTTTCCATGCATAAGGGTATATATGGTAACTTTCTGAAAATATTAAGTCTAGGGACTGTTTTTGACATTTCTTAGAAGTTATAAGCATAAGGACCCTTTTTGCAAAGTTACATAACCTTAAGATAAAAAGATAAATATGATGAAATTTAACGTCTATACTACCGCATCAAGAGATATGTTGAAAAGTTTATCCCCATGGGTACAGAAGAAACACCATCAAAGAAACAAAAGATCATTGAAGACAAGCCTGCTGAGAAGAAGAATGATTTACAAAGAAAAGAAGACAGCTCTTCTCATGATTAGATGATGGTGATTGTTCCTGAAACATTATATGTTGACCCTATTCAAGCTAGACATCCAATCATGGACTGGCAGATTTACCAAGATAAATTTGGAAAGGCTTGGAAGATAATCAGGGCTGGTGGAGGATCAGCAGTATACAAAAGGTTTGAGGATTTGTTAAGAACAATTGACAGAGAAGACTTAGACAGATTATAGGAGTTGGTTCAAGAAAAATTAAAAACAGACAAGAAGCAAGATGTGAAAGAGAAAGAGTTGTGGGTTGAATTACATATGTTATATAAACCTGATCCAGCTGATATCCATTGGAACTTCCCATGTCATGATCCCTCAACTTTATGGAAGTTTTATGATAGCTGCAATGTACATCACTTATCAACACAAGGTGGAGTTGATGTTTTTATGCTTGCAGAAAAAGAATATCCTTTGAGTGCTAGTTTACTTGGTGTGATGATATCTATAAAGATCATATGTGAAGAACGTACAGAGGCAGTTAAAGATCTCATTGAAAGAATTTTTGCTCAGTATGAGAGAGCATGTTATGGGGATCTGAAGAAAACAAGCTGATAAGGTGTTTGGAGGTAGCAGGGGTTTAGCTTCTTTGTTTTCATTATATTGTAAAAAACCTTTTGGTAAGTACTATATAATTCACCTTTTGTGAGATTACAACTCTGTTGTTTGTACAAAAGTTACTACTGCTATTATTAAGTTACTACTGCTATTACAATAGTTATTTGCATTTTCCATTTATCATGTATATGCACTTGCAGGCACTTTAGTAACATGTTACTTCATTAAAGTTGAAATTTGACTTTAGAAAGTCAAGTAACACTGTTCCTAGGGGTTACAAAGTACATAAATTATCAGAAATGTGTGACCATATGTATCGATTTGTGACTACACTTAAATAATGTGTGACAAAATATGACTATGATTTAGACACCTAAATAAATACTTCATGTGACCATATATATAGCATCTTTAATTTAGTCACACTAAAACTCAATGTGACTAATATCAAGGTTAATGATAAATGAGTTCACATTTTGTAATAAATAATAGTCACATGAATATTTCACAATGTGACTATTTTGAAGGTATTGGTCACATATAATACCCTTATAATGTGGCCATAATCATGATTTAGATACACATTTGTGATATGGTGTGACTATTGTAAAGCCTATAGTCACATGATCGTGCTACAAATATATGTGACTATACACATTAGGATTTGGCAAGCAAACACACACTAAACTTTAGACACACATATTAACTTACGTGACAATATGTATCGAATTTTAGTTACACTTAATCATGTTTCTATGGTTTAGTGTGACCATATATGACATTTGGTTACACTCTTCAAGTGTGTGACATATATTTGTCACTTTTAAATGCATATCGTGACTAACGCTTCAAACTTACTTTTCAGTCGTCACTCATTTCAAATTCATATGTGGCTAAATATTCAGCAAAGAATAGCAGTCACGTTTAAATAATGTGTGACAAACTTAACTATATAATTTAGCCACATACACAATTGGATTTTGGTCACACTGTTCAATTGTGTGACATATATTTGTCACATACGTATATATATAGTGTGACTAATGTCTCAAACTCATTTGTATCTGTCACACGTCCCAAATTATAAGTGATTAAATAATCCAAACAAAATTACCAGTTACCTCTAGTCACATAAATATTCAAATGTGTGACAATGAAATTCCGAAATGGTCACACAAGTCGGATCAAGTGTGGCTGTTTATTTTATTCTGGTACATTTATTCACATAAATATCTGACTCTGTGGCCATTCGAAAAACAGCATGTGTGACGAAATCCCATATTTGTACTAGTGTAAGAATTAGCTAAAGTCTTCACCATATAAGCCATTTTAAGGTTATAGTTTACCTAGACCTAGTCTCATAAGTGACCTATCCCGTATTAAGATTTTCCACCCACTATATTTTTGGAGGATTTAGGAATCCCTAGGAATATTACACCTTTAGGATATCCCGAACCTACCTTAAGTTATATAAACCCAGACTTAGAACTCGAGGTTACTAGTTATAACTAGGAATAAGACATTTGAGGATTTTAGTCTACCTATACTTAGTTTCTTAAGAAATGACACTTCCTAGGTTACACATTAGAATTCTACTCGGAAGATACTATGGATATTACCCTACCTGGTTTTATGTACCTAGGACATAAGATAGACAACTTAGGCCAAAAGACTAAACCTAGAACTTTACCTAGAAATAGTGACAAACCTCTAGTTATAGGATCACCTATTCCGTCTAGCCCTTCTACTCTTTTAGGATCTTCTCCACCAATTAGATCAAGAATACCACCCCTAAATTTTAAGACTATCTTTAGAAAACTAGATAATTCCTTACGGATAATACCAAGAACCTTAGGGGGAAAACAAACTTCGCGGGAATCTAGTAAATCTAATGCTCATTAGGATACCATCCTTCCAGGTATCCTATTCCTCTATCTTTCCCCACTCTACCGTTTAATCCTATACTCCCGTCCTTTTCCCACTCTACCTATTCCTACTCTTCCGTTTTAATCCCACCCTTTCGTTATCTCCTACTCCTCCATAATTTCCTATTTCATCCCTGGCCTTCCTTCCTTCCTCTTCACTCTTTCCTATAAAATCCATCCTTCCACTTTCTTCTATCCTTTCGTTTCATTCCTTCGTCATTTTTCACTCTATTATTTCCTATTTCATCCCTGGCCTTCCTTCCTTCCTCTTCACTCTTTCCTATAAAATCCATCCTTCCACTTTCTTCTATCCTTTCGTTTCATTCCTTCGTCATTTTTCACTCTATTATTTCCTATTTCATCCCTGGCCTTCCTTCCTTCCTCTTCACTCTTTCCTATAAAATCCATCCTTCCACTTTCTTCTATCCTTTCGTTTCATTCCTTCGTCATTTTTCACTCTATTATTTCCTATTTCATCCCTGGCCTTCCTTCCTTCCTCTTCACTCTTTCCTATAAAATCCATCCTTCGACTATGATATTATGCTATCTCAGCTTGCAAGAGTTGCAAGAATGAGAATCATCAACGTCCGTCATCCTAGCTATAATTTGGTATGAGATCAGGTAAATAGTTGCTAACAGGATGACTGTAGAACTAGGAAACCCGAGTTACCAATATGGCTAGTTCTTGATAAAACTTCTTAACCAGTGGGACCATAACCCACAGGTTTAATCAAACATTGTACACTCCACAATGTTTTCCTAACTTCATGGGTCAATCCCATCAAATTTCCAAACTCCAAGTCCAAACACTTGTCTTCTCTCTCTAAACATTCTCGTACCACATTTCCTTAAGTGTGGTTAACTCATTCTTTTTTTCCGCTGATACTACTTAAGGATGATATATAATCATCTGATTAAGATGAATCAGTGCACTTTTTCATCTTAATAAGAAATTATAAATCAGTGGACCATAAATTTATAAACTTTTGTTTACAAGAATTGGGATGCCTCTACTTGTAAGTAAAAGAATAAAAACAAATGAGTCTAAGTATCTGGCACCTGTACAAACATCTCTTCTTCCGTTTGTACAACTCCTACTCTTCACTTCGTACCACTTTCTCTTTCTTGAATCATCAACTCGCACTCCTTCTACCCCTACGTTTAACTAAATCTTGGGACGAGATTTCTTCTTAGGGGGTAAGACTGTAACCACCCGTAAAATCTCACTACTATCATTCCCATTACAAATACCTATGTCAGGTATTTCACAGGTAAATTTTTGCTTTTATGTGCATTCATTACCTGCATGACTCTCTAGACTTGCTCACGTATCCATACAAGCCAACTATCTCTACACTCACACCCTGTAAACTCCTGGTATGTCAAGCATAAGATTACAACACTACCACAATAAGTAATCTATCAATCTAACACACTAAACTCATCACAAAACCCTAATAAACCCTAATTAAGCCCTAACCAGGCCTATGTGTTTACTAAACCCTAATTGCTTATTTGAACTAGTTTGAAAATATTCAAGGCTTATGTATGAGTTAACTTAGTATCATTAGGATATCTTAGCACCCCTAGACCCTAGTACAACCTCTTAGAGCTTAGGTACAAGTCTCTTAAGCACAAAACCATAACTAGGTCATAACTTGTCGGAACTAGGTCTAAACTATCCCAAATCTTTACCATAAGCTACCACCACTTNGTTCAAAGAGGTTACTCATGTAAACGGGTTCGTTTAATTAGGTTACTCCCAGGGTGGGCTACCGGGTGTAACAGGTTTTCACTATCTTTAATTTACATTTTTGGTCTCTGTGGCATGGCGGGTATAACGAATTTAGTCCTTAGGAAGTCATTAATGTTTTCAAACTTAGTACTTCGCGGAATATGCCAAGTATTGTAGATTGCCCTAACCAGGCCTATGTGTTTACTAAACCCTAATTGCTTATTTGAACTAGTTTGAAAATATTCAAGGCTTATGTATGAGTTAACTTAGTATCATTAGGATATCTTAGCACCCCTAGACCCTAGTACAACCTCTTAGAGCTTAGGTACAAGTCTCTTAAGCACAAAACCATAACTAGGTCATAACTTGTCGGAACTAGGTCTAAACTATCCCAAATCTTTACCATAAGCTACCACCACTTAGTATAAGCTTCTAGGACTTAGGATTAGTCACTAAACACTCATAGGACACTAATCTAGGCACTAAAACCTAAGCTAGACCCTAATCTCTCCTTAAGCAAAACTATGTTAAAACTAAACCTAAAACCTAAAACTAAGCTACCAACCTAGCACCACTACCCCTAGCAACCTACCTAGCATCTTAAACACCTCCTTAGACACAACCTAGCACCCTAGCACCCACCTCCATCACCTCCTTGTCACCTAGTTACCCTAAACCGCCTATATGGCACCCTTAACCACCACATGCCCCCTAGCTAGTTTATAGCTTACCTTAGTCATCACATAGCCTCTCCTAGTCACCCCCCATCTTTCCTTACCTTCTCCCCATATTGCTTGGCCTCCACACCAAGAAAACTTAGTCATATGGGTTATATATACCTCGCTACCCATTCCCTTTCAATCTACAACTTAACCTCTTTTCACCTCAAACTCTCTGGTCCTAAGGATAGTATTAGTGTCCTAGTAAACTTAGAAGTCGAGTCTTAGAAACCTAGAAGCCCTATCGAGTCGTTTTTCCACCTAGAAAACCCTAGTTCCTACGTTAACCTTAATCTGACCTAGGTAAGTCTCCAATTTGTTTCTAATAGCCTTATTACTGATCTAGGACTCCTAGGATATGCCTTAGAACCTTTGGATAAGCCTTAACCATTTTCATTTAAAAGTTTTCATTTTAAAACCCTAATTTTGGATAATTTTGTGTTTATGTGCTAAATTGCCTTATTATGTGATATAATCTGATTTAGGAGACTTAGTTGAGTATATATTAACTAAACATAAGATAGGAAACTTAGTTGTCATTAAAATATAGTTTGCATGGAATTAGGACTAGTTTTGCAAAGTTTTCCCTGCATAAGGGTATATATGGTAACTTTCTGAAAATATTAAGTCTAGGGACTGTTTTTGACATTTCTTAGAAGTTATAAGCATAAGGACCCTTTTTGCAAAGTTACATAACCTTAGGATAAAAAGATAAATAGTTATAAACTTATAAGGACTAGTTTTACAAATGTTATAAAAGATAAGGGTATAAATGGTAAATTCTTAAAACTTATAAGCTTAAGGGTCATTTCTGCCCTTTTCTCAAAATATAGAAGTATAGGGGCTAAATGTGTAAGGTCTAGATAGTTAAAAGTCTAAATGATATAAGTTTATAAGTCTAGGGTAGATTTTATAAATATACAAACTATAAGGGTATAAAATGAAATATTTGCTTAATAAATAAAGTGTTATTTTTTTTATATAATGTATCACAATAGTAGGGAGCTTCATGTGAGGGGCTTCATTTGTGTATACGTTTTGACGAGTTTGCTGGGTTTACGATTTAAAGTGCCCTGGCTCCTCAAACGTTTTACTACAATATGACCTCTGGATTATGATGGCCCGAACGGTGATACATTATATTTAAGACTAGTACTTAATAACATGACACAATAGTAGGGAGCTTCATGTGAGGAGTATTAACTTCTGAATTATGATGGCCCAAATGGTATTATGTTGATGACATAATACAATAGTAGGGAGCTTCATGTGAGGAGTATTATACTTCTGAATTGTGATGGCCCGAACGGTGTTATGTTATAACCTAAAATACTTAACAATGTGACACAATACTAGGGAACTTCATGTGAGGATTATATACTTCTGAATTATGATGGCCCGAACGGTATTATGTTTAATAACATAATACAATACTAGAGAGCTACATGTGAGGAGTATGTAATTCTGGATTGTGATGGCCTGAACGGTGTTATTTTATCACTAACACTAAAAACCCTAAGAATGATTACTTGAGAAAACATAAACAAGATAACTAAAGCTTGACATACAACCACACAACAAACCCCAAGATACGTGAGTAGGCAGTCTAGTCTCCGAGTCACTTTTGACATCAATCACATTTCCCTAAGCCCAGGTGAGTTCATAGCCTCACACTCTTTTTTAAATGCTTTACAAACCCTGTGAGGGGGATACATGCTACTTGCTTACTTTAAAACTGAATACAAGTCTTTTTCTTTGGTTATTGCACGAGTAACACTATCTGCCACCATTACATAACTAAAATTCATGAGCTATAATCGCTTGGGATATTTTACCCAAGTGAACGCAAGTATAGTTGATAGATCTATTGGAGTTTGACAACTCCCGTTGGTTTGCCTGTGTCTTGGGCACCAATAAGTACTATGCTTGAAACCTCTAAGGATTAACTTTGGCAAGTTATCCTTCTCGTCCCCTCATGGTGGTTTGCAGACCCCATGACCCGGACTGTTAGTACGGTTTCATGAGCTTAGTGCAATAACACTCACTCTCTTCAGTATTGTACTGATCATACAATACTGACACAAACTGTTTAAATACGGTTTCTACTAATTTACATGGGTGTATAACAACGTAGCCCATGCTTTACTAAACATGTATCCACACTACTACTACTACTACTACTTAAACCTATGACTCTCACTTAACACCTAGTGTTGACTCTTTAAGCATGTGTCCTAGGTATATGGCCGTTACGGAGCTATGGCAGGAAGCGGCACTGAACTTGGAGGACTTTCAACTTTATTATCATTCAAACTATATTTCACACTTAGATTTACGGGACCTCATCTTAATAAAACTCTGATAATTTTTATGAATGATAACTTATTAATAAAAACGTCTCTTTTCGAGTCGTTTATCATTGTGACTGTGATTCCAAAAAGTAATACCCTAGCCCTAAATCCGATGCGAACCATGAAAATGGGGGTGTTACAATATAC
>LBNU01036493.1:24752-62910 GCA_014162995.1 Artemisia annua | reverse complement strand
ATGCATCTTAGTTAACCAACGTTGCCACTTCCAACTAGATTGCGCTTTCTTCTTAGTGAATTTGCTAAGTGAAGGCAAGTTCTTAGGATTACTGGGCTTAACTACAGGGGTAGCAACTACATCCTCAGAAACTACATGGGACGTTAATCCTAGCTTAGATTTGGAAGCAGTAGTGGGCCTAGATTTTTTGCCTTTTGTAAGTTTCTTAAGACGTGTTAAAAGAGAAGTAGCAACACACTTAGAGTGATCACCAGATAGCATAGATTTACGAAAAAACACACAAGATGCATTAAACGATAAAAAAGTACGAGATACATCGTTCGTTACAGACAGATTCAGATTACAAGTTGCCAAATCACAATCTAAATCTATAGTAACATGATTTTTATTCAAATTCCTAGGGTGAGCTTCTACTTCCATAGCTTTTAAGTTCTCTCTCTTACGTCGCAAATTCCTATTCTTCTTTTTCTCTTTTTGGTGCTCGGATCTGCTAACGCTAGGAGGGATAACTAGTCCTGGAGAGGTGGAAGAACTCATGTTAGAATTATGAATAGCTATATCGTTACTAGTGTTATCTGTCCTATGTTTTTCTGGTGCAACAATCTTAGTATTTGCAGACTTTTTCTTTTCAAGATTTCTAATTTTCTCCTTCAATTCAATAATGATGTGCGTTTTGTCCTGAATTGTGCTGTCAAGCTTTCGGTTTAAGTAGAAATATTCATCTCGACTCTTTTGCCAAAAATCTGTTACTTCTTGCAATTCAGCAATCTCTTTTTCATATTTAGAAATCTGACTTTTAAGTTCCTCATTTTCATTTGAAAAAGATGTCGAAGTTTAAAGATTTTGCAATTCAAGTTCAAAAACAAGACTTTGGTTTTGACACCATTCTAGTTTTTTGTTGAGTTGAAAGATTTCATCTGAAAGTTTTTTCTGCACATCATCATTTTGTTGTCGGAGACTCATTTTCTCATATTTTAATGTCTCAACAGTTTTATTCAACAACCCAATATCATCACAGTGTTCAGAAACAAGCATATCAGTACCACATTCATAAAGAGAATTCATTACCACAGATATAATATCATAATTGAGGACACGTTCAAAGAGTCGATCATTCATTTTGCAAAAATTGATTTTGACATTGATAAAATGAAATTGATTTTTCTGTTTCTTGAAAAATATCCATCATTGAAGACACTTCTTTTTGAAGATCCTGTTCCCAGCGTTCAGCACATAATCGTAGATGTTGAACTCTCTCACTAAGAAAACTAAAGGTACTGGAGGCAGCCAAAAATGAAGAAATAGCCAGAAAGATGCAAGAAGATTGGGATGCAGAGGAATTAGCAAAGCAAGCTAAACAAGAAAAGATGCAACCCACCTTATCACCAAGACCAAGATTCAGGACAAGGGCTCAAGAAAGGAACTATTATATGTCTTACCTTAAAGGTCAGGGGTACAAGGATCTTCACAGGCTTAATTACACAGAGATGAAGCAATTGTACTACTTAGTAACAGAAGCTGTCCAAAGAGAACTTGAAGGGATTATAGACTTCAGAGAGGATTCAAGAAGCATCAAGAGGAAAAGAGAAGATGCTCAATCAAAACCAACTAAAAAGAAGAAGTCTACTGTGGAGCTAAGGGATACCACAGTGGATGAGCTTGGAAATTATCTAAGAGTGGTTGATTTTGATTATCCTGGAGCAGAAGTCAATATAAGGTCTGAAAGTTTGATCTCTACATTCGAAGTGGTGAATTCCAAATCAGGAGACTATCTAGTGTTTCACAGAGAAGATAATACATTCAAAGTCTTCAACATATTATGGGATTTGCTGCATATAATTGACAGAAAGGACCTAATCCATCTTTATCAACTGGTATTGACATATGCTGAAGAGAAAACACCAACAGGTGTAGGATTAGTGTTTCTAGGGGATCTAACTACTCTATGGGAAACCAATGAAACAAGTACTGGAAATTTCTGGACAAATCAGGAGAATTGGGAGATACAAAGCTGGAGATTCTTTGAGCAAACAGGAGTACATGTTCTGGAACTTGAAGATGGAACAATGGTCTACATGTTGGCTGAGAGAAGATATCCACTTACTCAAGATTTGATGATCAGAATGCTTGATCATGGTTTAGAGGTAGAAGACCAAAATGAAACAGCATTGAATGTGATAAAGCTGTTCATTAAATGGACTAAGGCAGCAGATGAAGATTAAAAGAACTCTGGTATTATGCTTTAATGTTTATATCTTTCAAATTCTTAAAGTACTGATAGACAGACAGTACTTTCCCAAAGTACTGCCTGCACATACAAACCAGAAAATCTTTTGATAAAAATTGATCTTTACAAAATATATCAGCAACAATAAAAGGTTTTTGATATGGTTATTGATTCACCATGTGTTATAGACACAAGAATCAACTAGTCCAGATCAAACGGTTCTGGTAAAGACTTATCAAATCCGTTGATAGTTGATAGTTTACTAAAAACTATATGGTCTTCAACTCACCATATCTGGCAAAGTGAAGAGTTGACTAGCCCATAAGTGAATGGCTTGTGGTAAAGGCTGTGGAAAAACCATTCATGGTATTTAACTTACCATGGTATTTATACTGAAAAGTTAGCTAGTCCAAAGGGTACAGCTTTGGTAAAGACAAATCAAATCTGTTTATAGCTGCTGGTTTGCTAAAAATCAGATGGTTATCATTGTACCATGGTTTTTCTCTTAAACCAAAACATATGGCTATTCCAGTAGTAATGGCTATTGGTAAAGAACATCAAATCCATTAAATTTTCAATGATTCACCTCTCACAGGAGTTAACACACCTGGAAGTGATGAGAATAGTATGAAACTTAAACACAGGAATTGATGTACAAAAGCCATATGAAGCGGTCAAAGACTAGTTGCTGAAAAGAGCGTTGCTGATAAAGAAGATATCATTAGTACTTTGATTCTGACTCACAGAATATACAAGAACAATCTATCAATTGAAGAGTTAAAGACAATTGCATGAATCAAGGGGAAGACATGTTTGTTAAAGACAAAGATACAAAGGAAACTTGAAGTCAAGCAAGTCGAAATCAAGTTAGGGGAGGATTGTTGGGTCAAAGTACTGATGCAAGTCAAAGTACTGCTCCATGAAAGTACTGCACAGATATAAAGGTTGAAGTACTACATTAACTAAAGTTAAAAAGCAAAAGGACTACTGATGGAAATTCGGTTGCAAGGATGCTTAGAATATTCTAGAAGATAAACTATAATAGGAATTAGTATTCTTGTACGTAAAGTATTGTAAACCGACTTAGGGTTATCCTTGTGCCTATAAAAGGATCCCTAGGAGGTCAAAAGATATATAGATAACAATTATGATTTAGAGAAGTTAGAGTTGTAATAGTCTGCATTCTACAAGCAGATTTAAGGTGTTATTATAATCAAAGTTTGATTAATTCTTCTTAGCTTTGTTAAGTAATTCCGCATACTTAATAGAGTAATTCAGTGTTTCATTGTTAGTAGATTAGGATTTATCCAAGGCTACTAAACCCTTAACAAGCTATATAATAGTTTGGTCAGAGTATAACGATCCAACAAGATTGAGAAGATCGTTGTAGCTCTTAGACGAGGTCTAATATTATATCTAGGAACACATAATAATGAAAGCGGAATATTCAATAAAGAATTAACATTATTATGAACAAGGTTTTTCATTGATAATCTCTAATAATAACACTAATATTTACAGCCCCAATCCTACTTGATCAAGGTAGAACGACTTTGAGGCTGACTAACCAACTAAACAACTAAACCCTAGGCGTTTTCCCAAATCCCTACGCCTAGGTTCCCACACACACACCTTTGATGTTTACATCTTGTACGTACATTGAAACTAATGACCCTATGTCTCTTTATATACTAGAGACATCTAGGGTTTACAAGAGGAATCATAATACAATTAGGAAACTAAATATTCTTCTAGAATCTTCCAAATCCTCCATCTTTTTGTAGTTTTCCTTCTTGTCACTTTAAGCCCTTCATGTTTCATTCTTCTTGTTTTGTATCATCAAATCAATAAATATAATTCCCAACAATCTTCCCCTATTTGATGTTGACAAAACAAATACCTTCTTGTACGAACTTCCCTAGACGAAGTAGAAAAGTTGAGATAAAATCTCACCATGAATGAAACAATCTTATCTTTCCCTTAATTCATGCAATGCCACTCCAACATCTCTTCAACATCTCTTCCCCTTTTATCAACAAATAGTGAACGAATTGAAAGCTTCCCCTTGAGTGATGCATGTAGATGATTAAACATTTAATCATTAAGCTTCCCATGAAACCCATATGTTAATCATCTCTTGAATCTTCAATTCTGTAAGCTCCTTGTAATGATTACTGATGAAGAAAACTAAATATAACAAACTTGATGAAGAAGTAGAACAACCCAAACTTGTGTCTTATGTCTTGTACTTAGTGTGTGACTCCAAACTCATACCAGAGCAACAAGAGTATAAGTAGACCGCAATCTCTTGACAAAATCCTCAACTAATATGAGACACTGAGCACTACAATGTAACTCCTTTAAGTGATAGCCAATGTGTGCATAGAGCATCATAAGAAAAATCACACTCTGTGGCTAGATTTATCAAGTCTTTGTCACTTCTTTAACGCACAAACAAGTTATCTTCAAAGTGTCTCAAACTTTGAGATATGATAAGAACACTCATCCAAGAAACTCCACTTCACCTTCAAATAAGTGATAAACAATCTTCTTCGTAATCAATTAATCCAATAATCCAAATAACGAGCCTTTTGAAACCTTTAAGAACAAAACTTCTTCCTGTGTGTGTGTAACAAATATCCTTCTGTGTGTGTAATCCAAAACCAATCAAATTCATATGTACTTCCCCTCACTTGAAAAATATCGAGCAGTAGTTTGCAAAGAACAACAGTACTTTCAAATTCACGCAGCAGTACCTTGAAGGAGAGCAGTACTTTGAATTATACGGGCAGTACCTTGGCAGCAGTAAAATACTATGAACCAACTGCTTGCCTTTTAATAGCATAAAACTCTGATCCATAATCAATTCATACGAGGTTCCTTAATTTAATAATGATGCGCTTCATCTTTTCAAAAGACGACAAACCTCATAAATTTCTCATTCACAATCAATTCGTGTGATCCTTGTCCATATGCAAATAATCGTATAATGTAGATACCAATCAGTAGAAGCATCAAGTCTTGAGCAATAAATTAGAACTGGCCCACGATGATAACTAATAACTTAATAACCAATCAGATCAAAGATTCACAGAAACACATTNATGAGACACTGAGCACTACAATGTAACTCCTTTAAGTGATAGCCAATGTGTGCATAGAGCATCATAAGAAAAATCACACTCTTTGGCTAGATTTATCAAGTCTTTGTCACTTCTTTAACGCACAAACAAGTTATCTCCAAAGTGTCTCAAACTTTGAGATATGATAAGAACACTCATCCAAGAAACTCCACTTCACCTTCAAATAAGTGATAAACAATCTTCTTCGTAATCAATTAATCCAATAATCCAAATAACGAGCCTTTTGAAACCTTTAAGAACAAAACTTCTTCCTGTGTGTGTGTAACAAATATCCTTCTGTGTGTGTAATCCAAAACCAATCAAATTCATATGTACTTCCCCTCACTTGAAAAATATCGAGCAGTAGTTTGCAAAGAACAACAGTACTTTCAAATTCACGCAGCAGTACCTTGAAGGAGAGCAGTACTTTGAATTATACGGGCAGTACCTTGGCAGCAGTAAAATACTATGAACCAACTGCTTGCCTTTTAATAGCATAAAACTCTGATCCATAATCAATTCATACGAGGTTCCTTAATTTAATAATGATGCGCTTCATCTTTTCAAAAGACGACAAACCTCATAAATTTCTCATTCACAATCAATTCGTGTGATCCTTGTCCATATGCAAATAATCGTATAATGTAGATACCAATCAGTAGAAGCATCAAGTCTTGAGCAATAAATTAGAACTGGCCCACGATGATAACTAATAACTTAATAACCAATCAGATCAAAGATTCACAGAAACACATTGCGAAAGACGACACACTCATGAATATATCAACGAAGTAATATTGTGCACCGTCCCATGTGCAGACAATTCACATCTCTTAGATAAACGACAAACCAATAAGTGAATTGATACAAGGTTTACTGCAGCCCACGACATGAATAAATAACTCCACCAAGACCAATGTTATCTTTGATATCAATATAACCCAACCGACCCATTATCTTAATTGATACAAGGAACCAGTTAGAGTAATTAATAACTCGGTCAGCAGCAGATCCCACAATATAAATCCTTTTCATTCAATACGAACCACATGCAAGATACGACAAACCGAAGCCCTTATACGCTAAGCAACAGTCCTTATTAATATTGTACGAGGTTGCAAAACATTAATTTAAAACATATTGCGACAAACCAGAATAAGAACTACGAGATTAATTTTGAAGTATCATTCGAAACATTAAACAGCGATCACATATAAAAACAATCGTACCTTCTTCAATCTGTGTTTTTTTTCGACATAAAAAACCTTGTAGATCCTAGACCACGAGCTAACCTAGCTCTGATGCCAATTGAGAAGATCGTTGTAGCTCTTAGACGAGGTCTAATATTATATCTAGGAACACATAATAATGAAAGCGGAATATTTAATAAAGAATTAACATTATTATGAACAAGGTTTTTCTGATAATCTCTAATAATAACACTAATATTTACAGCCCCAATCCTACTTGATCAAGGTAGAACGACTTTGAGGCTGACTAACCAACTAAACAACTAAACCCTAGGCGTTTTCCCAAATCCCTACGCCTAGGTTCCCACACACACACCTTTGATGTTTACATCTTGTACGTACATTGAAACTAATGACCCTATGTCTCTTTATATACTAGAGACATCTAGGGTTTACAAGAGGAATCATAATACAATTAGGAAACTAAATATTCTTCTAGAATCTTCCAAATCCTCCATCTTTTTGTAGTTTTCCTTCTTGTCACTTTAAGCCCTTCATGTTTCATTCTTCTTGTTTTGTATCATCAAATCAATAAATATAATTCCCAACAATTATCTCAGGTTGCATGGGAGGTTTATATAAGGTTCATAGAGTGTTAAGATGAGTGAATGAAGCCAAGAGATTGTTGTGTTGGCTCGTTAATGGGGGGTGGCACCAAACTCTTCACCAATCGAAAGTAAACAACCAAGATATGGTGTAAGATAGATTTCCAAACATTCCTGACATCCTACTGTTGGTATAGTGTTCCATTTGAGGCAATTGGTGAGGTTGGGTGGTGCAAAGGAATGTATTGCCACGTTTTTGATTTGTTTGTACATTCGATTTGTGTAATTTACTTTTGGCAATTTTGGGAGACTAAACGAGTGAGATATAGAATGAAATTTATCATTCTCGATTCTATGCTGGGCTGTGAATCGTGATACATAAAAAGGTTATAGAGTTGTGTGTCGAATGTAAAAGAAACGAGGGCGTTTTGTGGCCTTGGCACTCGACGGGTACAAAGAAAAACAAAAGAAAGAAAAATGAAAAATTTTACAGAGGGTGTGTTTGGGCTCAAAGCCCTTTGGGCTTGAGTTTGGTTTCGGCCCAGCAGAAAAGAAAGAAAAGAAAATATAAAAGGTCCGTTGGGTTTAGTTGTTGGGTTTTAAAGCCCAATGGGTCACGAGGTCCCACTTAGCAAGTTTCACGGGTCGGGTTACGATCCAATAATATTAATGACCAATCCCGGGAATTTTCGTAGGTTCCGGATATATATAAATATTGTACAATAAATATACGAAACGTATATTTATTAAATATAAACGTTAAAAATATATTCGCGATAATTAGACTATCTAGGTTTGTGTGCAAGCATCGTTCCTAGGTAAATGATCATTTCACAATGACATTGAGATTCACATAATACGTTATGCATAAAAAAAAATTTGTCACTCGTAAAAAGGGGATATTAAATAACGAAATATCTTTATTCCAGTTTACGTATTTACTAATCGTACGGGAATTTACGAGAGGCTACACACCGCCTTTCAGTTGTTAAAACAGAAACTTTGCAGTGCGCCAATTTTGGCATTGCCCGAAGGAATGGAAAACTTTGTAGTTTATTGTGATGCTTCGCACAAAGGACTTGGGGCCGTACTTATGCAAAAGGATAAGGTTATATCTTACGCCTCTCGACAACTCAAAGTTCATGAGAAGAATTACACAACTCATGACTTAGAGTTAGGAGCGGTTGTCTTTGCACTAAAGATTTGGAGACATTACCTTTATGGTACTAAGTGTACGGTATACACGGATCACAAAAGTCTTCAACACATCTTAGATCAGAAAGAGCTTAATATGAGACAACGACGTTGGTTGGAATTGCTCAGTGATTATGATTGCGAGATTCGATACCACCCAGGCAAAGCAAACGTAGTGGCAGATGCTCTTAGCAGGAAGGAGCGGCTTAAACCTCTAAGAGTAAGATCCTTGGGTATGACAATTTGCTCACCTCTCCCATCCAAAATTCTTGAGGCTCAAACCGAAGCACTTAAGGCAGAGAATCGACCAAAGGAGAATATTCATGGTATGCCAGAAAGTAAGAATGGCTTTACAAAAAGAACAGATGGGACGTTATGCTTCAAAGATAGAAGTTGGATACCATATTTTGGTGGACTACGAGAGTTGATCATGCACGAATCGCACAAGTCAAAGTATTCCATACACCCAGGTTCTGATAAGATGTATCAGGATCTTAAGAAGCTTTACTGGTGGCCTAACATGAAGGCTGACATCGCTACTTATGTCAGCAAATGTCTTACTTGTTCCAAAGTTAAGGCCGAATACCAAAAGCCATCTGGATTACTACAACAACCAGAGATTCCTCAATGGAAATGGGAGCGCATTACTATGGATTTCATCACTAAACTTCCTAGAACGCCGAGCGGACACGATGCGATTTGGGTGATCGTTGATCGTCTCACCAAATCGGCTCATTTCATACCTATTAAAGAAACCTACAAGATGGATAAGTTAACCAAAATCTACATCAAAGAGGTAGTAACAAGACATGGTGTACCGGTTTCGATTATTTCAGATCGAGATAGTCGATTCACTTCAAGATTTTGGGAATCACTTAACAATGCCTTTGGAACTCGCCTTGATATGAGCACGGCCTATCATCCTCAGACCGATGGTCAAAGTGAGAGGACCATCCAAACACTAGAAGACATGCTTCGTGCCTGTGTGATTGATTTCGGAAATAGCTGGGATGATCATTTGCCGTTGATTGAGTTTTCCTACAACAATAGCTATCACACAAGCATAAAGGCCGCACCATTCGAAGTACTCTACGGGAGAAAGTGCCGGTCACCTGTCTGTTGGGCCGAAGTCGGAGATGCCCAACTTACTGGTCCGGAAATTGTTCACGAAACAACCGAGAAGATTGTCCAGATTCGGAATAGACTGAAAGCCGCGAGAGATCGTCAAAAGAGCTACGCCGATGTTAGGCGTAAGCCATTGGAGTTCAGAGTTGGCGACATGGTAATGTTGAAAGTATCACCTTGGAAAGGGGTTATACGATTTGGGAAACGTGGAAAGTTAAACCCCAGGTACATTGGACCATTTAAGATTCTAGCTAGAGTCGGCCCAGTGGCCTACAGACTTGAGCTTCCACCGGAACTCAGCAGTGTGCACAATACGTTTCATGTTTCCAACCTTAAGAAGTGTTTAGCCGACGAATCCCTCATCATTCCATTGGAAGAGATTCAACTCGACGACAAGCTTAACTTCATCGAAGAGCCCGTAGAAATTATGGATCGTGAGGTTAAGCAATTGAAACATAGTCGAATTCCTATCGTCAAGGTTCGCTGGAATTCTCAACGAGGTCCCGAGTTCACTTGGGAGCGAGAAGACCAGATTCGTCAGAAGTACCCCCATCTTTTCACTAATACCACTACTACGACCAACACAGACTGAATCTCGCGGACGAGATTCCTTTTTAGGGGGGTAGACTATGACAACCCGCTATTTTACAGGTCAATACTATTTTCTAAACTCGATTTATTTATTTAAGACTTACTTGAAAACGGTTTACGTTTAATTTTTAATTTCATAAACGTAAAGTTATGACCAATCATAAAACTTTCATAATAACAATAGACTATATTTAGTTATGTTATCACATTTCATTATTAATACTTACTTCCATAATTTAATTGTTGAAGACAATTATATAATAATTCAGTACGAATATTTATTTAGTAAACGTTTTACACATGCAAATGATCACACGAGGTACCCAATGCTCCTAATAAATATATTTCTTACATCTTACTACTACCAAAATGATTTCCAAAGTGCCAAAAATATTTCCTTGCGCCTAATGTAATTTCTTTATTTAAGCCGTTTAAATACGCGTAACCTTCGTTAACCACTAAACCAATACCCAATACATATTTTTACTACCCAATACACTCAAAATACATATTTTCATACCAAGCTATATAAAAATCTCCCAAAGGAGACCATGAGCCGCCCCTTTTCCCTATTTTGTGGGAAACAAAATCCAACTAATTAAAACTATGTATGTACTAGGGAAACATGTAATAAATTTTGTGTGCTAGCCCCATTCACCCCTCCCTAATTTTCGGCAAGGACAAGACCAACAAGGAAAATATCTTTGACCCATTTGACCCACTACAAATATATATACTTACACCCTTATAAACATTTTTACAATCACCTAAACAACTAGCAAAAAAAAAAAAATATATGCACTCCTTTCTACACCTACATTAATCGGCCAAGGAAGAAAACCAAAGAAGAAGAAATATTTTGGCAAGTTCAAGTGGTTTTTGAAGTTAAATCGGGTAGTTTACTTGTATTCGGGAAGCATCGGGATACCTTCGTGATCACATTTTTCTACTCTCATATAATCATACCCTACTAAGTAAGTATAAAAATCCTTTCTATACTTTACTTACACATTTTGGTTATCATCCATACTTTATTTCATGTTATGGTGTTTACACATTTATTTAAACTAATTAAACAACACTTATCACCCTATACATATATGTTTGTACATGATTTTTGATATTTTTAAACAAGTTAATCATGAATACTTTCTTGATAAAATGGCTAGGTTCAAGTCCTAACTCATATTTTATTTTCTTGTACTAAGTTAAGATCTAAAATATGTGACTTATTTTCCTACAACTAGTTATTTATCCTTGATGTTTTAATGTATATATTAGGTTATTAATATGGCCTTGTCACTATTAAAATTATGGGAAAGTTGTAGTAGTGTTAGGATAATTTTTGGAGATGATCCAAGCTAGATCTAGTAAGTTACAAGTGATAAAAATGAGATTTGTACCCTTTTACAAACTTGCTGTCCCGAAAATGTTTTTACAGAAAAATGAGTTTTCTAAATACCATATTTGGTTAAAAATATAGAAAATAGACTTTATAATGAAAACGTGAGCGCTTGAATGGCTAAAAACGGACTTATAACGAAAAAGATACGCTAGATTTAAGATTTGCGGCAAAAACAAAAATTTCTGAAATGTTACTTGCTGACAGAAATTTTGACAAGCAAAAACCGAGCTTTAGAAAGTATCTAGACTACCCGAGACCTTGAAAATATGCTAGTATACCTTGTCACCTTCGCGGGGATAGGTAGAACGCAAGAAACGGAGCTATGACGCAAAAGATATGGCCTAAGGAAGTTACGACGAAACATAAACTTTTGACAACTTTTTATTTGGCTACTAAAATGCTGTTAGAATTTTTAAAATAGATTTTTGGACCTTTTGGAGTATATTTCGGCTAAAACAAAGAAGACGGAAATGGTAGAACAATATATATACTTATTAGACCTATTAGAGATTTTTGAAATAAACATAACGGACTTGAACATTAGCAACCATTTAAATATTACGGCAATTTCCTTGATAAAATTTCATAGTTTATTACTAAATTGCTTTACAAACATATATGGGTGATAAATGGATTTACTAAAATACATACGATACATATTACAAAATCCTAAGACGACTTATATATTTTTAGGTCGTTGTTGAGTTATTCTCGCATAGAAACTCATTTTCATTACTCTGAGTACGTTGATTACTACAGGTGAGTTTCATAGCCCCGACTTTTTACATTGTTATTACATGATTTCTAAACCCTCGGGGTGGGAATATAACGCTTGTTTTTACATACGGACGCAAGTACTAAAACTGTTACTTTGCCTAAGTTACCGCATGCCATTAAAGTCCCCTACGAATCATGAACCGTTAATTACTTGTAAGCGCGGATGTTATGAATAGATCTATTTGGGTTGACACCCCGTCCGAGTTGGTCGCGCCAACCTGTCAAACGGACGCATATCATTCGGATTATTTCCGAGTGTCTGGCAAACACTTATTTAGGGGCACTGATTACTATGCTTGATTGCATACCATTACGTCGAGCTTCGGGGTCATGAGCTTAGGCACTGTATATACTATTTTTGGCTGTGACATTATATTCGTTGTATTGTCTTGCTATTGAAATCTTGTGGTCCGCAATACTATTTATTTAAACCTATGATTCTCACCAACATTATTTGTTGACCCTTTTAGCGTATATTCTCAGGTAACTAAGGGGTATTGATACACCTTTTGTATGGAAGCGCATCGAGTCACATTTTGGAAGCACATCATGATGAAGATTTCTTTGCATTACTTAGCGTTTGGTTATGTATTAAAATCTTACATTTTGATGGTGAAACTCTGAAACTTAATGCTTTTGTAAACTCTCATGTTTAAATCAAACGCTTGTTTTAAAATGACTCACTTAGAGGTCATTCTTTATTTCCTTGTACTTTGTATTCCATGAACGTCACTCCCTCGGAATTCCATCCGCTGCGAACCGATTTTGGGGGTGTGACAAAGCGGTTCATCCTCAAACCGCACTTTCAATAACAATCCTTCCAACAACTATGGTAGTACCAATAATTTTGAAGGATTGATGTCCAATTTTATGGCATCTCAAGAAGCTCGTCTAACAAAGTTTGAAGCCGATTTCAAACAAAAGCAAAGCGAGGTGACCAACAAAATTGACACTTTGTTGAAAGTTCTCAATGACCGAGATGTAGGAGCACTCCCTAGCAACACGGTTAAGAACCTGAAACTAAACGTTAACGCCATTTCATCGGTTTCGTCTCCTAGTTCTTGTCCACCATACTATTCGGTCAATTCCATGAGCACGTGTTTCAAACAAAACCAAGTCATTCAAAAATACCAACAAGTTAAGATATCCGATACAAAATTGGTCAACAACATAGTTGAAACACCTCCCACTCAAAACCTTGACGAAGAATTCAAGGAGCTCCACCTTGAACGTCCGGTTATTGATGTGTTAGCACGAGCTCCCTAATATAATGCCCTCTTGGAAAAATATGAGAAAAAGCTCAAGTTAGGTGACAAAGGGACCGCCTTTCGTTCAAAACAAACTACCTAAGAAATTAGATGATCCAGGCTTATTTGTTCTACCTTGCAAGATCGGTAATTCGGAGGCTTATGACACATTAGCCGATCTTGGATCAAGCCTTAACCTACTACCATTACCTCTCTACACCTCTCTCAAACTAGGGAAACTTGAAGAAACCGAGGTAATAATAGGCTTAGCGGATGGAAGTGTTGCTTACCCGGTTGGAGTAGTCAAAGACGTATTAGTTCACATAGGAAAACTAACCATTTTAGCCGATTTCCACGTCCTTGATATGGTTAGCGACCCCACATGCCCTTTGTTGATAGGAAGAGGATTTTTAGCGACCGCTAGTGCCATGATTGATTGTAAGGAATCCAAAATAGCGGTAGGAGAAGGTTAAACTTGGTCGGTCTATGATGTTAAGAAGCATGCTTATGATACTGATGAGGCACCAACACCCCATTGGTTAGATTTAGTTAGGAGACCTTCTAGATATGGACCATGGATCAATAGAGACCTCGTAGGACCCCAATGCCCATTTAACCTAGAAGAGGACTTTGTGAGCCGAACACATACGATAGAACAACTCTTGGCTAGGGACACCGAATTGGACCCATTTGAGGACCCTCTAGTTTTTAGGAGGATGACTGATTTCCTAGGAGTTTTACCAATTAACCTAGGGATGAATAGGTGGACATGTGAAGACGATGATCACAAGTGGGATTGGGACAAACTACCTAAAGATGGAGACGGGTCATGGCATATAAAGATGACATTGTATGACCCGGATGGAGAGAAGTTTGAAAAGATATATCGTACTAAGCGGACTAATAGGAAACTTGAAACCAAATCCAACCCTAAAGACGTCCTTTATGACGTGCTCACTTACATAGGGTAGGGTGACTTTGAGTCTAGCTACAAGACTCGTTAATAAAGAAAAGCGCTTCTTAGGAGGCAACCCAAGCTTGGTTTGTTTTGTTTGTTTGTTTGTTTAATTTTATTTGCTTCCGTATGCTTGTTTTATTTTTATTGTTATTGATTCATGCTTCAAACTAAAGTGTGAAAATGCTTTATTTTAACTTCGTCTTAACTACATATAAAGGTATTTTGCAAAAGATAAGTGTAAGGAAAATCTAAATCGGTTTATTAGAACAAATGAAAATGAATCATAACAATATTAAATTAGCATACATATTAGTACTCGTTAGAGTCAAATGCTTGTATCGAGTCATAATGATGTTTTGCAGGATTTCCAGGAATTAAGAATTGAGTTTTTCCTGAAATTTTCCGAAAACTTAACATGAAAAATCTGTCAGATCACTTCTGACGGCGTCAGGATCCAACCTGACGGTGTCAGGGGCAGTTTTCTGGAATTTTAGAAAGTTTTGTTTTTTCTTCCGGAATCATAAAATGCTTTATTAAATCTCTAACTTATAAACTCCAGGAATCTGCAAAATATTCATTCCACAAGCATTATATCCTTATACAGATTTATCCCGCCGATGTTATGCAGGTTTTCGTGTTTGTTTTCTCAGTTTTAACATGTTATTTTGGACAAGGAGATGTATGTGGAATCAAGCTTTTGGCAACGANACTTTGTAGAAGAAATCTGGAAAAGGAAGCATTTTGGACGTTTTTGGAGCATAAAAGTGAAGAAAACGACAAAGTCTCTGAATCTGCTGGAACAGTACCCTTGACGGCGTCAAAGCTTAGGAGGTGATGCCGTCAAGCTAGACAAACGGAGGTGGATGTGAAGATTGTCCTTGATAAGCCAAAATGGAATTTTTGAGCTTAAAGGGGGACGACGTCAAAAGGTCGTCAGGAAACCCTAGCACGGCGAGGTGATGGCGTCACAACCCAAAGAGTGATGCCGTCAAGTCTGTTTTCCTATATATATTTTCGCAATTTTCATTCATTGGGTGGAACTTTTTAGAGAGAAACCCTAATACGAATTTTAGCAGCTTTTTCAAGGTTTTTCACCTTTAGATCTTCCATGTAACATTGAAGATAAGTTATCAATTAATCATTCAATATGTCTATGTGTTGTTTGATTCTATCTTGTTCTTGTCTTTTGTTTAACATGCTAGGCTAGGTTTTATTCGTGTTTGCTTAGATCTAATGAAACCTAACTATTAATTATTGGTTGAATGGTGTGTTATTAATTGTATTGGATGAATGTTTATCGATTTTAGGCTTAAGAAAACTGGCTAACCTCCTATACGGTAACTTGCTTGAACGTCTTAAGAAACATGATCGCATGTGTACTACGATTATATGGTTGTATTTAATGCATGAGCGAATTCTAGTGATCCCATGTTAGTAGCTTTTTGTCGGCTCGATATAGGAGTGAAGTAGGAGCTTATAGAGTTGGGGAAGTTCGTACACACCCCCACGACTGGTATTAAGGAATGCAACCCGTCATCCACACATTTATAACACACTAATCAACCGGTAAAAGATAGTTAGGGAGTAATGAAATCTAAGTAAACACACTTCTCTCCATATTAGTTTTCACACNTACAACATGATCATATGACATCATATGATGGCTCGTGATACCACTATAGGTGATGTTGAATATAAAAACATAAAGTAAACATATACACGCAGCGGAAAACATCACCAACAAGGATCTCATATAGCCATATGATCAATCAATAATAAACACACCATGTTTATACCTTTGTAGCGTGCACCGGGAGTCACCAACAAAGTCACCACCAATATCACCACCCACGAATAGATCAAGAAACCAAGTGATCAATAAGGTTGATCACTTCTATGATAGAAACACACTACACGTAACCGATCACCACCCGATGCTAGTCTTGACCCTGTAACACGCGATCTAGCCTTGAACTACATTAGAATAAGGTTAGATGAGATCAAAAACACAAAACCCTAATCTGGGTGTGTGTTATTTCGTGGTTCTTTGGTAGAGGAAGGGGGAGAGAAAGTTGGTAAGTTGTTAATCCAAATAATCATCAGATATGACCAAATCAATTAGCACTTATCATCACAAAAGTTACACTTAGCAACCTTGAACTTCTCCTTTGTTCCTTTCTCACCTAGGCTTGCCATGGGGGCCCTAAATGGCTTGCCCATTTGTTGGTCCAATCCAATAAACTAAGTACTAGCTTAGTTATTAGTAGCCCGTTATTGATCCCGAGTTACGTAGTCGTATATATAGTGTAAATACGATAAATACAATATATATAATTGTGTCTCTGTGTATAAGCGTGTGACCCCATAGGCTCACATATGTCTAGCCATATAATTATTTATTATGACACGAGCATACTCCAACAGAATGGTGTGTTATTAATTGTATTGGATGAATGTTTATCGATTTTAGGCTTAAGAAAACTGGCTAACCTCCTATACGGTAACTTGCTTGAACGTCTTAAGAAACATGATCGCATGTGTACTACGATTATATGGTTGTATTTAATGCATGAGCGAATTCTAGTGATCCCATGTTAGTAGCTTTTTGTCGGCTCGATATAGGAGTGATGTAGGAGCTTATAGAGTTGGGGAAGTTCGTACACACCCCCACGACTGGTATTAAGGAATGCAACCCGTCATCCACACAATTATAACACACTAATCAACCGGTAAAAGATAGTTAGGGAGTAATGAAATCTAAGTAAACACACTTCTCTCCATATTAGTTTTCACACTATTTTATTTTCGTTTATTTTATTTTATTTGCATTTGTAGTTATTTGGGTTAGTTGACTAGCAACTAATTCCGCCCACTCCTTCAAACCCGAGATAATTTTACTAGCTTTCCTAAAAACGTAAAATACAAAAAGAATCTTCCCTCACCCTTAGACCTATTAGAGTAGTTTTTCAATCCTAACGACACAATTTCCCTAGAGAACGATCAATCCCCCGGTACTTGCCACTACACTATACTACATCGGTCAGGTACACTGCCTGGTGGGGATTGCAAGCCTCTTAAGATCCCTTGAGAGGTAAAACCTGTTGTAAGGTCGCAAAACCACACATCAAGTTCAAAGAATTAATTGATCTTAATGAACCAGTTGAACTAAGGAATGATATTGTGGATGATTCTGATGATGAGTGGTATGATTGTGTAGTAATCAACACGCGTATGAAACTTGTTAAGAAAACTAATAATAAAAATGAAGTGTTTGTTGAGTTACCACCACACCTTGAATATTTATGCCTTCATAACAACACGAATTTCCCATCTATTGTTTTGTCATCACTACCAGATGGGGACAAAACTTTGCTTTTTCAGATCTTAAAGAGAAATGGCGTGGAAATCAAGCACGAGCATGATGTGTTGGATATTACTAGATTGAGGATGAGGAAGCACAATACTTCCAATGCATATAATGAGACAAAGTAGGAGCTGAAGATGAGCTAACTTGAAGACTCTGGAATAAAGAAAAGTGCTCACCGGGAGACAACCCAGATTTATCCTTTACTGTTTTTTGTTATCGAGTTAGTCAGACCTGCACTTCGATGTGGTGCATCTCCTTCCATGAGATGCGGCATATTGACTGCACAGGTCATAACGATCCTTTATTTTTTTGCAAATTTTATTTTTCTGAACTTAGAACTTTCTGTCACTCATTTTAATGCGGTGTATCCCTGGTTAAGGATACTGCATATCATTTTTCTGACTCGTATTAATTCCAGGCTCGATACGGCGCATCCCTTTCCATGGATGTGGCGTATCGACTGACCTGATGATTTCCAGTTTTAAATTTTTTATTTTTTAGGTTTATTTTCCGCTAACAACTAATGAAGATTGCACTAGTTTTGATTTTCTTAACACATGTATTAATAAAAAATGGTGGTATACATATGTTCTGTATTTTCTGTTGAGACGTCATTCATGGAAGTTTGAACGCCTTTCATTCATAGAAAATTAAAAGTTGCTCATAAACGCATAATGGAGGATCATACCGAGCAAATCTCATGGGAGTTTTCCGTTCAAATTCTTTCTATTTATTGTTTTTAATTTTAATTTAGAACAACGATGATGTTGTTTATCTTAAGTGGGGGGATGGAGAATTAGAACGTTACTTGTCCTTATTTTTCAAAAATATGCTTTAATCTATGCTTAATATGCTTAAATTTAAAATTTTTCTAGCATGTTTTTGTTTAATCTAAGTTGCATAGCCGCACACATGACCTTATTTTCAAAAATTGTGAGAATTGAGTGTATCCACTTCCCAATATCTTGCCCCAAATTCCACAAATATATGAGTTTGCCGGTGACTTGTAAACTTTAGAACTTGGCTTGTATACTACTCGAGAACACAATAACTAGTGTTATTGATATAATTGGAGCAACTTATCTAACGTGGTAAATTGATTTTTCTATATAAACAAAAATTGTTTCGTTAAACTATTAAACCTTAGCCGACCCTATAAATTTAAGTTCGTGGTTAGTTGCTTTTGGTGCAAGTGTGTTCTCCCCGCGTTTCCTGTGTTTGTGTGCGTTATCTATTATCTTTGGTTAGGTCGGGAAATTGCACAATGCAATGGAGTGAAAGTAGATATTGTATATTTTCGTGTGTTTACTACTTTCACTATTACCTTTGTATCTGAAGTATGAAAGTATGAAAAAAATTATCTAGAATTATCGTTATAGTGATGTGGTGAAATTTTACGCCGATTATATTAAAAAAATTTATATAAAAAAAAGTTGGTAGTTGGAAAAACCAACAATATTAAGTTATGTACTAGTAGAGATATCGCTACTGCTGTTGTATTATATTTATGGATTGAATGGGAGTTGGACGTTATGGGAACTCCAACTAAGGTTTATTCTTTGGTTAAGATATTATTGAGTCTGATTCATGTCTACCTACTAAAGTATGTGTTTTCGTGTTAAAGCGTGAGTTAGTCTATGATTTTGTGTCTTATTCATGGGATGGTTACGAAAGTAATTAACCAATTAGGACTTAATCTATTTGTTTTGTTTTTATTTGTTTTTAAAACTGTTTATGCTTCCCAATTGTTACCCATACCTTTTACCATATTATTATATTCATTGTTAGCTTTCGAGCATCCGAGTATGATAATGGCTGAGTAAAATGTCAAATGTGTGAATAAAGTAGTGACCATCCGAGTATTAGACGAATTGAATAACGCGTCAGCGATCTGGTGTGTAACTTGGTGACCATCCATTATGCAAATAACGGGCCAGCGATCCAAGAAACACATTAGTGACCATCCGTTGTTTGAGGATTCGAGGGCTCGCGCCAGCTATCTACCAAGTTTGTGCAAGAGATGTTTAAACAAAGCCTGGTCAAACCTAAAACCTTTTCACAAAACTATTTATCACTTTAGACTTGTTACTCCTTTGCTTTAGTGGTGGAGATGTGTATCATTGCCAAACTTATGATAGAATTATAACACCCGTTAAATCTCAAATGTATATCAAGTTATAACCTAAGTATTTATATGATAAAATTTGAACTTTAAGCAACAAAATAAATTCATAATACTTATGATAAACAAAAACTCTTATGTTATATAACCTTAAACAAAAGTACACGCCTAATAAAGTTTAGGGTAAAAGCCATAAAATATCATCGTACTTTCAAAAATGTCCCAACTTGACCAAATTACTTTTTTATTGCGGACTTTACCAATGAACTTTCAATTTTTTAGCCGACTTGAACCAAATTTAGCTAAAAATTTGGTTCAAGTCGGCTAAAATTTTGAAAGTACATTGGTAAAGTCGTCTAAAAATTTAAGAGTTCATTGGCAAAGTCCGCAATAAAAAAGTAAATTGGTCAAGTTGAGACATTTTTGAAAGTACGATGGTATTTTAAGGTTTTTACCCTAAAGTTTACATGGGCCGAATAACCCTTTAATTTATGAACAAATCATGAGCTAGCCCAAGCCCACACCAACCTAAGTATGGAATTAATAAAATACAGCCATAAATCACGGCATATCATGATTTCCATATCATTTCACACATTTTCTTCCTTATCCCCATAAAACCGTATATCAACTCAATACAAAACCCTAAAAACTTCACACACAAAACATACAGCTGCTACTCTTCTCCTTGTTCATTCCTGTTTGAAATCAAAGGTGCTAAGGGTAGTATTCGATCGTGTTTGGTGGTGCTTTGGACGTGGGTGGTTCTGTTCGAGTAAGGGAGTCCATTTGTGGGTTTGGTGCTGAGCGAAGGAAGGTTTTGGTTAGGTTTTGGCTAAGTAAAAGTGGTGCTCGACTCTTGTTTTGTTTCTCTTCGTACCATCGCTGCTAGGGTAACGTATCCATCTTGTTCAATCCATCTTTTGCTTGGTTGATTATTTGTTACTGTGTAATTTCTATGTTGTGTTCTCATTTGATATTACGCCACATATAATGATAGAAACATAGCACATAAAATCATAAATATAACACACCACATAAATTATAATCGATGCTTATATTTGTTCATGGGCTTCGGATATTAAATTATGCATGCGAATAAGAACCTACGTGATCTAATATGTTGTTTTGTGTCGAATATATATTAACGAGAATGGTCTATTGGTTATTGCTTTGTTTTCGGATCAAAAAGGAAAAACAGGGAGGGTCACGTGGTTTATTTTTTGGATGGTATAACATGAAATCACAAAAGAAAAAGGAGACTACTACATAAAATATTAGATCTGCATGTGTATATGCATGTTATTTCGAAGGGATAAGAATATCGGGAAAGGCTCAACTTTATATTTTTCTTTGTGTTGTAAAGAGTCAAAGAAGGTGTGCATGTTGTTTTGGTTTGGATCTAAAAGTAATACGAGCGAAGGGTTGCGTGGTTTTGGCATTTGCTGTTTCGAAACAAAATAAAAGATAAGAAGGGGCACGCTTGTAATTTGTTGGTCACGTATAAAATGTTAGCGTGGGTGTGTTTGTCTAATTAACGAGGTGTGTTTGTTTTAGAAATTAACGTGTGTATTTGTTTAAAAACTAACGAGGGTGTTTGTTACACAATAACAAAGGGTGTTTGTTCGGATTATTTTTAATAACAAAAAGGGTGTCGTGTGTATGTGGATCAAGTGAACCGATGTCGGATTATAAACAAGTCTTACATGATTTTATAAAAATTTTGGGTCGTCGCGGCATAAATATTAAGATCGTGGGTACATTAATAAATTATATAAATTGTAATGACGGGGTCTAAAATTATTATCTTTATGTTAATTTATTAAACTAACTTTTAAATTAATTTTATTTGACTTTTAATATTTAATTTTGATAACTTGCATTTTAGACCCTAAACTTATAATATTGATATTTTAAGACCCAAACTATTATATTGGTCATTTTAAACCTTATATATTATTTAATCGTCAATAAAAACCTTAAGGTATTAAAGTACTAATTCGGGAAAGTTACGAAATCTGATAACTTACTAATTATGGCAAGTTACTATTTTTGGAAAGTTACTAAAAGGGGGAAAGCATACTAAAACAAGTAACCTGATTCTATGAACATAAAATAATACTTGATTATCATATTCGTGTAGATCCGGTGAAGCGGGAGTAGTTGTCATCTCTTTAGTGACCATTTGTGGTGTTTGTTTGCTTGCGTCAAGGTACATATATTCTAACCTTTTTCAGTAAGGGTGCTTTCTCTCTCATGACTTGATCTTGATCTTTGATTCGTTATAAGATTCCCTAAGCCATTGCTATGTTCCCTTATGCTTTTTTCGTTCATTATGATTCTTGATATGATATGATCCTTTTGATATATGATCCTCATTCTTTTGATACTCCTCTGATTATGATTATGCTATGATATGATTTGGATATGCTGCTATGATTCTATGTATATATGTATGTATGTATGTATGTATGTATGTATGTATGTATGTATGTATGTATGTATGTATGTATGTATGTATGCTTCGTTCCCTTCTCATGCCCGAGTTTTCTAACTACTCATGGAGGTACCATGGGCGTGTCATCGAGGCACCGATGGCATGACACTTTTTTTGGAGGTGTGATTGATCCACGACGTCCCCATTTGATATGATATGATTATGCGCACTTATGATATGATTATGCCGGTTTTATGTATGTATGTATGGGGGGCGTATGGATGCATCCTAGCACTTATGTTTATGTATGGTTATGTGTATGTATGGTGAATGTGGGTAGGTGCTTCTCTACTCCGTCACAGTGGAGCTGATCACTCCAGGTATGGTACATAGAGGTCTCCCCTCTTTGTGCACTTATGTGGCTACTTATGATTATGTATGTATGTATGTATGAGATCTGTCAAGTACCTTGGCAGGTCGGCTCGTGGCTTTCCTATGATTCGTTTGTCCATTCAAGTACCTTGTTTGGACGTTTCTTTGTTGATACATGTTCTTTACCTTTTCCATATGATTATGCTGATATATCTACGATGCTTCGTTCTATTATGACTTGTGATACATTATGCCATCTTATGATCTTCTTCCTTCGTTTGCTTATTACTTTTCTTTGCATATATATATCTGTTCACTGAGCTTTTTATGCTCAACAGCATTTTCTTTCCATGCGGCAGGTAATAAGCGGGATGCTGGTTTCGAGTGATGAGAGTAGGAGCTTAGAGACCTACACCTTAGTTTCCCTATCATTTTGGACTATTTTGGATTATGTTGGACTTATGTTGATGTTATTTCATTTCATACTTTATTGGGATTTTGTAATAATAAGTCATGATGTTCTTGGCTTACTTTTATATTATAAAGTCTTCTGCTTTGCGTTATAATCTTTGTATGCTTTGATATGTCGCCATAATGTGACGCTTTTACCCTTTACCGGGTTGGGGTGTTACAGAATACTCGTCACGACCGAGCAATTAAGCGAGTGAGAGATTTGAGCAATTATATTTTTCTACTTCGTTAAGTGTATTGTTGTGCAATTATGATGAAAACGAATAAGTGCTTACAACTATAAAAATAATTCCTAAACCTTATTTAGGATACATTTTCATAAGTTTAATCTAAAGGTTTACTTGAGGACAAGTAAAGATCAAGTGGGGGGATATTTGATGACATCAAATAAGTACATTTTATTGCCATCATTTCTCCTATGTATTTGACTTGTTTATATTATTTTATATGAGAATTGATATATAATCATTTACTTTTGTAATTCTCAGTTATAAACAAGCGTTTGGTGAAAGTTAGCTATTTTGGACGTAAAATGGAGCAAAATGGATGAAGTTGGAAAAGTCTACTAAACTCAATGAAGATACGCCGTATCATTCTAGACAGATACGCTGTACGATCATACTTAGAAGAATTCGAAAACCATTACCTGAATTTGAAGAATGCACCGCATTTATCTCATGCGCCGCATATGAAACTTTGGTCAACGAAGAAGATTTAACTTAACTACTCCAGATACGCCACATTATATTCTAACATACGGCGTATCAAACTTCAGACTTCACCAGAGAATATCCAAGATACAGAAGACATGGGCCGCATAAAGATTCAAGATACGCCGCATCTGAAGACAGTGTATGAATATTCCAGAATATAATAATCTTGTACCCTACGGGAAGTTATCTAGATACGCCGCATCAACTTAGTTGATGCGCCGCATCGACCCTCAGACAGAAAACTATAAATACCCCCATTGTACAGCCGAACTTAGTGTGAAACGAAAACCCTAAGGAGAAGAATACAGTCGATTTGGCAACACAAGACACCACCGAAACGAAGATTTCAGAGCAGTAAGAAGGTCCTGCTAGTGTTTAATTAATTAAGTAGTTTTGTTTTATTGTAATAGTACACTATAATCCATCAGGATTACTGGGCTTGTCTACGCCATAGGACTCCCCTTTATATTGATTTCCCATCGATTATTAGTTTATTTGATGTTTATTTGGTTCTTTTTATTTGTGCTTTGATAACCTCTATGTCTAGTTGTGGCTTGTTTGCGCTGGCAATATGCCTCCCACGATTACTTCACTAGCATTATAAGTTAGCGTAAGCCCTTAAAAAAGGTTAAATAATATAGACATAAGTAATCATTAAGAGTTTACTCGCCTATAATTAAGATACCAACGAGAGAGAATATATTTTAGTATTCATCCTATAAAACTTGAAATAAAACAAGTGACAAGCTACTAAACCATTTGGTCAGGCCTCTTATCTGTATCTGTTATCTATTTGTGTATGTGTTAGCCTATCGCTTATTCAACTCCATAGTTTAATTACTATTAATCAACCCAATCGTAACAGTCTCTCAGGCTGAACCCCCTTGCGTTAGATTAGGTTTTTAGAACTAACTTAGGAATTAAAATACTGATAGACATTCTAGGTGTTAACGTTCCATTCTTAGTGATTGACACTCCACTTACCAACTGTAGGATACTAACTAATCATAAACATGTTTGATTTAGGTAGTATGGATCGAATAAGTAAGAGATTATCTAGAAAGGTGTTAGAGAGAGAAAGTAAGTTGGGAACCTTGTGAGAAAATATGTGAATATTAGATTAAGTGAATGAGAAGGTCCAACCCTCTCCCTTGGGACACATATTGTTGCCCCATGAAACGGGCTGTGAAGTTGGCTGACAGAGGGTAAAGACCCGACCCACTCCACGAATACTAATTACATATTTAGCTACTATTATACTACTAAGATAAATACTACGAGCTACTTAATGCTAACCAACACTCGGGGTGACCGAGTCTTTTCATATGAATAATCGTATTCCTAAAAATCTCCCCCTAAGGGAGGTCACCCCGAAAATAATAAAGTGAATTCTAGCATTATGATCTTTGAAGTAAACTTCGCAGCTCGTAGTCAGTGATTCTTCATTGTTGTAAAACTTTGTGCCTTCTGTAGTGGAAATTTGATGACCGTTCTCCTGATGTGGATGATCATTGAGTATTCTTGAGATTCATCATCCAATGTATGTCGCCAGGTCATCTTTCATCAGCTTTGTCTCCATGTGATTTGGTGATCTTTGTAGCGCCATGCTCACACTTTTCTTTATCATGATTGTCAGCGTCATAGTAGCGGAACCATTATTGAAGGCTTATCAATTATCATGATTTCATTGAGTATGTTGATGAAGTGTGAGCATGCGGTGAGGGATCGGCATCTTTTCAGCAATCAGCATCAATTGCCAAATATTCCTGCATAAGACAGTTAGCAATAAAGCGTCCGGTACTTACAGGTTTGGACTTAGAGATTGTTAACAGAATAGTGTGAAAACTTTCTCTAAACCTTACCAAGGCCGTTCCTCAATCGGATACCCTTGAAAGGGCTTACAAGATCTACAAAAGTAGATCAACGATTAGGTGAGTCATTGGAGATCACTCCACGAATGTAGACCATGACTGCCATGATCACTAAGCGTAATCCTCACGGAATTATTGAAGTGACCTGCTTTCAGGGTTGTTTGATGTTGACCCTGGCAGGAATTTCCATTCAATAACTGGGAGTCACATTAGTAACTTCCCTCATAAATGTTCTGGCAGATTGCTAAGATCTGCATAGGACTCATAAATTTACTACTAGTGTCCTTAATGTGGAACAACCAGGGTAGAAGTAGCACATGTTGCTATGAGATGTTTTGATGCATCTCGTGGCTCTTGACTCAATAAGTGCATAATTTGGTTGTCCGAGACTGGAGCGGAGTCTCCTGTTTCAATATCAACATGGCTCGTAATGAGCGGTCGATAGATTATGCAGAGTTCCCTGTGAGAATGAAACAACCTCTTTTGAGAGAACTTGAGTGGCTTAGAAGGTTTAGTGCAGTGCGTCACTGGGTCCATGACGTCTTGTCTTCAATACCGGTGTCGCCTTAGCAACAACCAATAGGATATGAATTGAACCCGGTTTCTGCCCTAAGGTTGAATAAATGGAGGGCTATTTATTTTCACCCTTTCTCATTACATTTCTTTCTAATTCTTCAACCTCTTCTTTCCCCTTTCTCATTTATCTCCTTTTTTCATAATCATACCTAAGGACTTTCTAATACTATCTAATCAATTTTGTCCTTGGGTAGATCCCTCCGGCTCAGGCGGATCATAGGACGGTTTTCCTAACCTTAGCCACCTTATAACTTCATGACTATCCTATGTTGCCATTAACCAAATCATTGAAAAATCACTCAAAGTGCTTATGATTAAGAGACACATTTTGTTAACACTTTGAGAGTTGTATATTTTCCAAATGCTCCCCCTTAACATGTGCTCATATGATATATTTTAAAATTTGCACATGATGGGTAGAGTTCACACTTTTGAATTGATCCACCTTTTGTGAACAAGACCCATTCGAGACACGTTTAAATCACTAGTTAGACTAGCTTGAAATTATTACCCGTCCTGATCAAGTTCACAAAAGGTTTCTCGAAACGGTACAATCTCCTCAGACAAGTCCTTTCGATTCATGACAGTTTTCGTCAATTCATTTGTTAAGTCTGAGTCACGCTCCAATGAGATGCCAAATCCTTTTGTCACCGAAAGCCATTTTGCTCCCCCTTAATATGTGCATTGATATACGAAAGATTTTGGCACATATAGGAGAGCTTTTATTAACGTCCAAAACATCACATTTTTATCAGATTTTCATATTTAAATCACATTCTCTCCCCCGATCAAAAAATTTCAAATCTTTTGAGATTTTGTGATCCTAATTGATTTAAAATACGTTTAGAAAATATGGGAGAAAAATGTGATAAGATTTAAAATGTACTGATTTTGAAAAGAACTGATTATCGAACACAACTGATGGTGCACAAAGTTTTGAAAGGTGCAGAAATTTTGAGCAAATACTCCCCCCTCAATTAATGACCCATTTTCTAATTAAAGAGCTGTAGTAATTACATTGAACGTCAAGTATTTGTGAAAATTTAAGTCCAATTGCCACCTTGTGAACCGCAAAGTCTCTCTTGAAGAATCATAGATGAGAGAGACTTTGTGATGTAAAGAAGACTTCTCTTCTTATATAAGAAATAATGCACTAAAACGTACATAATTTCAAAGAAACATGGATATAAAGTAATCCATGCCTGGGCGAACTTCACCCAGTAAATGGAACAACCATCTTTTTGACGACGTGTTTTCCCCATCTAGAGGTGTTTTCCCCATCTAGAGGTGTGGGTTGCTATCTGAAGTAATAGCAAGCCATCATGACATATTTTGACCATTTATTATAACTTCTGCTCGAGCTTCATTTAAAATTTCATGCCATTGTTGAATGACATTTCTAGAACATTAATTGTTATCGATAAACAGAAGGCATGCCTAATCAAAGAACTATTTTTGGTATTTTTGGTTTTTAAGATTTTTATGGGTTTTATAGATTTTATATTTTTGTATTTTTCTTTTTTTTAGTTTTGAATATATACAAGGATATCTGAAGAAAATCTGTTACTCCTCATTCTCTTTCTGAAGACTTTTGAGCGATTCTGGTGTGATACTCTTCTTTCAAGACGCGGGAGAATGAATTGAAATCGTTCTCTCGGGAGTGCTTTTGTGAAGATGTCAGCCAGCTGAAACTCTGTCCTCATGAAGTAAAGTTCCACAATCCCCTTTTCAACTTGTTCCCTGATAAAATGATGTCGAATATCAACGTGCTTCGATCTGGAGTGCTGGACGTTGTTGCAGCAAAAAGCTACGGCACTTTTGTTGTCACAGTACATCGGAATCTTGTTGTAAACAAAGCCATAGTCCGATAATTGAGATTTCATCCATAGGATTTGAGCACAACATGATGACATGGCAATGTATTCAGCCTCTGTGGAGGAGATTGATGTACTCATTTGTCTCTTTGATGACCAGCTTACTAGCTTATCTCCCAGAAATTGAGCAGCACCTGAAGTACTTTGACGAGTATCTTGACACCCCGCATGATCCGCGTCAGAGTAGGCCGTGAGGGCAATAGCGGTGTCTTTAGGATACCAGAGACCCATGTGTATTGTCCCTTGAAGATACCTGAAGACTCTCTTGACAACTTCCAAATGCTTTTTGGTTGGCTTGGATTGATATCGAGCGCACATGCACACAACAAATAAAAGATCTGGCCTACCAGCAGTGAGGTACATTAAGGACCCAATCATGCTGCGGTACTTGGTTTGGTCGACTGGGATCCCTTTAGTGTCCTCATCTAATTTAGATCTTTTAACCATGGGTGTATNGGCTTGGATTGATATCGAGCGCACATGCACACAGCAAATAGAAGATCTGGCCTACCAGCAGTGAGGTACATTAAGGACCCAATCATGCTGCGGTACTTGGTTTGGTCGACTGGGATCCCTTTAGTGTCCTCATCTAATTTAGATCTTTTAACCATGGGTGTATCAACTGAGTTACATGATTCAAATCCAAACTTCTTCAAAATCTCATTAGCATACTTGGATTGATTAATGAAAATGCCATTGGGATTTTGTGAGATTTGCAACCCCAGAAAGAATGACATTTGTCCCATCATGGACATTTGGAATTCAGAATTCATCTCTTTAGCAAATCTATCACATTCGTTAGGACCAGAGGAGGCAAAGATGATGTCATCAACATAGATTTGAACATGAAGAAGGTGTTTGCCTGATTTTCTGGTGAAAAGTGTGGGATCAACAACACCATTGACGAACTTATTAGCGAGAAGAAATTTGGACAATGTGTCATACCACGCCCTAGGAGCCTGCTTTAGGCCATAAAGAGCCTTCTTCAAGCGATAGACGTGATTTGGACGCTCAGGGTCCATGAATCCTTCCGGCTGGCTCACATAGACCACCTCTTTCAGTGTACCATTCAAGAATGCCGTCTTAACATCCATTTGATATACGATCATATTGTGACTGGCTGCATTAGCAAGAAAGATTCTTATGGCTTCAATTCTAGCAACTGGTGCGAAGGATTCTTCAAAGTCTATGCCTTCTTCTTGACGGTATCCTTTTGCTACAAGCCGAGCCTTGCTTTTGCGTACATCACCATGCTCATCAAGCTTCACCTTGAATATCCACTTGAGAGCGATAATCATAGCACAGTCAGGAGGAGGCACTAATTCCCACACATCGAGTCGGTCAAACTCTTGAATTTCTTCTTGCATTGCAGTAAACCAAGAGTTTTTAGATAATGCGTCTTTGAAGTCCTTAGGTTCAATTTTCGATAGAACAAAATTAAAGAAGCACCATAAGGCATCGGTGGCAAGTTGTTTACATGTGGATACCGGTCAAGAAGGGTTTCCAATGATGTTGTCAATTGCGTGATCATTAGTCCATTTCCTGAGATGCTTGTGATGTTGGGGGTAGGATACTGATGATACTATTTGTTGTTCCCCTGATGATGTTGTATCGTTTGTGGAATCGGGAGCAAATATATTCACAAATGGTTCATCATTAGTAGAAGCAAACGGATTCTCTTCAGTGGAATTATCGACTGCAACTCCTTGTTGTACGGAGGATGATTGAAGATTAGATGAGGTTTGCGATGTGCTGACTGATGGTGCATCTTGACCGAGTGATACAGACACAGATGGGCCATTAGAGTCATGTGGAACTGGAGCTTCGACAACTTGTGGCAAAGGTGGGTTGTCATTACTTAGATTAACAATTGGAGGCTCAAAATATTCATCGAACATCGGATCAAACATTCTCTTCAATTCTTCACTTGTGGGTGGTACATAAGGTGATGCAGGAGTGGGATGTTGTACAAGTCCTGATCGGTCCAGGAGACAAAAGATAGGTACGGGTCCAAAACTGGTGTGTTCCGGAACCTGTTGCCCAGTCAGCTCATCAAATGTAACGTGAATGGTTTCCATGATTTGTCGAGTTCTCTTGTTGTAGATTCGGTATCCCTTGCGATCTGGTGCATAACCAACAAAGACTCCAATATCGGCCTTAGCCTTAAGCATTCCCTAGTCTTCACTATCATTGGTTGGGTAACAAAGTGCACCGAACACTCGTAGGAAGGAGAGGTCTGGCTTTCTTTGATGAACTAGCTCATAAGGAGTTTTGTTATGGAGAGGGTGTATGAATGATCGGTTTTGAGTATAGCAAGCAGTTGCAATATCTTCCGCCCAAAGAAACATCGGGGTTTTGGAATATATCAACATGGTTTGAGCAGCTTCAACAAGGGTACGGTTTCGTCTTTCAACAACTTCATTTTGCTGAGGCGTGCGTGGAACACTCTTTTGGTGACTAATCCCAATACTTTCATAAAACTGAGTATGTTGTTAATTGACAGATTCAGTTCCATTGTCCATTCGGATGAATCTGACGGTTTTGTTGAGTCTGACTTGTAGTTGCTTGATGATTTTAATGTTAATCTCTGGAGTTTCATCCTTTGATCTCAAAAACTTCACCCATGTAAACCTAGAGAAATCATCTACAATAACCAGAACATATTTCTTTCCATTGATACTTTGAACTCTCATCGGACCACACAGATCCATGTGAAGGGTATGAAGAACTTCAGTAATGGTGTTGACAGTTTTGGGTTTGTGAGTGTGTTTCTTGCTTTTTCCTAATTGACATGCTGAAAAAAGATGATCCTTTTCATATTTCAACCTGGGCATGCCTTGAACAAGATCTTTGCGTGTAAGTTCATTAATCGTGCCAAAGTTCAAGTGATTCAACCGGCGATGCCATAACCATGATTTGTTCTTAGATGCCTTAGAGAGTAAGCAAATGAGAGAGGATCTCATCATGTATTCGATAGAGATGGTGTATAGATTCGTGCCACGACTGCCCTTAAGTAGATCAATACCATCTAATTCTCTAATAAAGCATGTGTGTTTTCTAAATGCAACTTCGAGATCAGAATCACAAAATTGACCAACAAAAAATAGATTGTGCCCGAGTCCCTCTACATAATACACTCTAGAGATTACGCTGTCACCAAACACATAGTCTCCATAACGCATAATAGCTCCAAAATGGTCGTTCCCAAATCTAACTGTCCCGATAAACTTATTCACGAAAATTTTGAGCCATGAGCGATCCCCGGTCATATGTTTTGAGCAGCCTGAGTCCAAATACCAAAGGACGATTTGTACGACCTGCATTTGAAAACAGACAAAAATGGATAACTAAAAAACGTGGATCCCCAAATGCTATTAGGTTCCGTTTGGTTAGCACACATATATTCATGATCAATAGAATTCACTGCAGACATGGTTAACTTAGTGGAGACTTCACAATTGGATACAGTAGCCCTTGTATCATGACAAGTAGTTTCTATGGGAAAGATTCTACCAGTCAGCTTCCATTCCTTAACTATCTTATGCCTAGGATGAGTCATTTTAGATAAGGGGCACTTGTTTCCTAGGGTGAATTTTCGTCCAGTAGGTCTCCACTGATATCCTACATTAGTGAATATCTTTCCTGTTTCTTTCCAAACACGTTTTTTCAATTTAGATTTCCTAACTCGCCTAGAACGTGACCGTTTAGTAGACCTCACATATGATAGAACACAAGCATCATGATTATTGGAAATTAAGCAGTTAGTACATGTCTTACAAGTAGCATCAGAATTCGAATTAATTACAGCACGCTTAACACTAATACTAGAATCAACACGATTCGTTACATACAAACTATTGTTATTGTTCCTATAGTGGTCTTCTACTTTCATTCCATGAGCACTCTTAGCCGGCGAAGTCCTATTGTTTCTTGTATTGCGACTAGGCTTTGACCCGCTAGCTTTAGTGTCACTGTTTACTCCTGTAGAAGCAATGATGGGAACATTAGTTTGTTTAACTGCTATATGTTTATCTAGTGTTGATGTGCTCGGTTCTGATGACTTAAATGACACATCAAAGGTAACATGCTCGTTCTTACTTAATAGTGGAGGTGCAATAAGCCTATTGTGCTTGTAGTTCTCCTTTGGACATGTTCCAATAGAATATTCTAAAAGCTCCTGGGATCTTTTAGTGAGAAAGCAAGAATCTAGAATAGCACTATCCTGTGGTTTCACTATCCTATCCTCTTCTACAGTCTCGCGAAGTATGTCAAGACTATCCTTAAGGTAAGATAGATACGCATAGTGAGCAGACCTATTATTCCTAAGGGGAAGAGAGATATTAATAGCATCTACATCATATTTCCTAACAACAGAAACCTTTGGAACATTCATGTCATCAGTAGTGACTAACATTTTTCCTTTCACCTTCGTCTTTAGATTCTCAATTTCGTTCAACAAAGAAGTTATTTTTTTCATTTTCTTTCTCACGTGTGATTTTAATTGACTCAAATAACTCTTTGTAACGTTGCTTAGCATTTGACATTTCAGCACGAAGCCACTCATTTTCGTGTTGTAATTCGTTAATGGTGTCTTGTTTTTGAAAATTCTGAGAATCTAACGACTTTGGATTATTGATTTTAGTCACTTCACACACGTTGATGCAGGTTTTACCGACCAGGTTTTAATATTTATAAAGTGTCTCGTTTACCTAAGGTCTACCTAATGCACTAATGGGCAGTGTACCCGGTCGTGTATGGCATAGCTAGTTGGTAAAGCCAAGGTCGTCCCAAGAGCTAAGTGTGTTGAGTTTATCTAAGTTTAGTGTCACGTGTAAAAGGGAGTTTTATAAGTTGAAAGATTAATTAAGTAGAAATGTAAATAACAAAGCAAATAAATAAAATAGAAGAAGATCAGTAAAGAGAGATAGTGCTAACCTAATTACTACTCTTGTTATTATTATGATTAGTTTTCTATAAGTGCATCCTATCATATCATCTGGGGGTTACATTCATTTAGGATCAGAGGGTTAAATCGCCTAAATCTATCTTACACCTTGTCCTATCTACGACTATTGTAAAGCCGAGGGTTCATCGGGCGGCATGAACCTACGAAGATGTAAGAGTCATTAAGTACCTCTACTAACATGGACAAGTCTAGTGTGATGCGGCATGGTCAGATCTTACACCCTCTCTAATTCCGTTAAGCGTATCGCATTGGAAGGTGGTCCTAGGGTTAATTAGCACATGTATGGTGATATTGCTATCACCAAGTCACATCCCTATCGGCTTGCTTCCTAGGGTTTAATTCCGCAAGCCTCTAAGGAACAACCAATGCTCAACACTATGGGAACTAGAGTGTCCTAAGACTTGCCAGGAAAGTATACAAACAATAGACAATAGATGCGTAGAAAACTAAATCACAACAATAACAATTTCATAACTAGGCTAACACCAAAAGGTGTTTAGCCACTCATATTCATATTTGCTCAAGGTTTGATTAATACAAATGTAAATATGAATCGAATACAAGTCAAAGGAATTGATAAACTTATGATTGGTATGTGAATCCTCCCTTGGAAATGACTTCTATGAGGCTAGAACTTCGTTCCTCCTGCTCCCTGAGTTTCTCCCAACTTCTGTGTGGTGAAAAGTGAATGAATAAACTCGGAATTAGGGCTGGTATTTTAGGCCCGACTTTGCTACGGCATAGTTGATTGAGTTGCTACGCCGTAGCCTTTGTAAATTCGGACTACGCCGTAGCTTGTTCAAGTGCTACGGGCGTAGTTTCTTCTTTAGATGCTTCTACAGCGTAGTTGTTAGGGTTAGTACGCCGTAACTTCTTCCTTGGCCTTGTTAGTTCTTCACTGCCTCAAATTGGGGCCTACGCCGTAGGTGGAGAGTTGCTACTCCGTAGTGCCCTTTAGTGGATAATTACGCCGTAGCCATAGAGTGAGCTACACCGTAGTATTCATAAACTCTTGCTATGGCATAGGTGGATGAACCTCTACGTCGTAGTTTGTGCAGAATCCATAATTTCCACGTATTTGCTCTTAAGTGCTTCCATTTCCGCGTATGTTCGTTCTTTTACTCATCTTTACCCTGAAACCAAAATAGGAAGAAATAAGAGTATATATTCTCCATATGAATAGAAAAGATGAGCATTTTAGGGGGAAATTAACACTTAAATCATGGGTAAATTTGACGTCATCAAATATCCCCCCACTTGAACTCTACTTGCCCTCAAGTAGACCTTATTAGAATAATTTTCAAAAAGAAATTCCCTAAGAAACTGGAGAATATGAGTCTAAAAAGTTCCTATGCTAGAATATATCAAAGCTGAACACCTCACAAAACTGGAACAAACACTTACATCTCTCTCCTAATCTAAGTGTTAATTTCAGGGTGATCACTCAACGCACAATCATAGAATGTATTCTATCATAGGCTTAGCAGTTACACAAATCTCTACCACTATAGCTAAGGTCGAAACAATTTTTAGAGGCAATATTGGGTGAACACATATATGGCTTGTGGGTGTAGCGTTGTTACTAACATACTACGGCAAAGGCGACAAAGGCAATGGTACATGACCGGAACGCCAGGCAAGACACCAATGACTGCTCAAATCCTTCACCTAAGCATGATTCACAACTAAAGGGTAGGATAAGACATGGGATGCACAATAATAGTGTAAAATGANAGCTAAGGTCGAAACAATTTTTAGAGGCAATATTGGGTGAACACATATATGGCTTGTGGGTGTAGCGTTGTTACTAACATACTACGGCAAAGGCGACAAAGGCAATGGTACATGACCGGAACGCCAGGCAAGACACCAATGACTGCTCAAATCCTTCACCTAAGCATGATTCACAAATAAAGGGTAGGATAAGACATGGGATGCACAATAATGGTGTAAAATGAAAAAGAAAGCAAATAGTCGTAGCATATAACCTAGTTGCTACCACTTGCCGTTCTTCCAAAGTCCAAGTTTCAAAATGCAAGAATTGGATCATGTAACAAGTGTGTGCCATTAGAGGACGTCATGATGGGCACCTCACTTGGTCTTCATGTTGGTGATTAAGAACCAACAACTTCATTCTCCAAATATGACCGAAGTGGCCTCTTCGATACTAATTCCTTCAAAGCTCATATTACGGTGCTATACAAGGTTGCACCAAAGATAACATATCTACATATGGAAATTCACAATTTTTTTCATAACTAATACAATAAATAAATATATCCCCCCACTTGGGATGAACTATACATGTACATTAGTGGGTTTTCTCATGATCTTCAATGATTTGTCTTCAACGTAGGTGTGATTCTTGAATCTCTCGACCTGAACCTCAAACTAGAACAAGTGGCAACTTCCCAATCATAAACCAAGACTACACGGTAGGCTAAGGTGTATAGGTGTATCGAAACAATAATATGGGTATGAAACGAAAGGATAGGCTCAAAAGGGTGTATCTAGGGGTATCTTGCACTAAAGGTGAGTGCAACAAAGGGTTTAACACGGGGGTCGAATAGTCAATGCGACTAATCGATAAACACACACATAAAGGTTATTTGGGTGATAATCCTAAAATATCGCCTTCTTAAAAAGTTTCTTCCAAATGTATCAAGAAATCTCAATACACTACTCGTCTATGGTTTCAAAATGATGTAAATGCCATGTTCTAAAGTTTACAAACTACCGGCACACTTATAATTTTGGTGGATTTGGGGTAAAACAGGGGAAACTGAAATAGGCTAAACCTTACCATGGTATTAAGGGTTAATGTGTTCGGCTAAGGTCTATTCTAGTTAGGTTCGGAAAAACATGTCAAAAGTTTTAAAGGTGGCATAATTTTTCAAAATAAACTAGTAAAATGGGGTAATATAAAGTTCAAGTAAATAATTCTAATCTCGTCCCCCCACTTGAGTTGTACAAAGTCCCTTTTGTACATATAATAAATATAAAGAGGAAAAGTAGAATTAGAACGAGAACTTCCCTGAACTTTGCTCTTGAAAATGATAGAAGGATCATGTTGAAAAACGTGCCTTTGCTTCGCCTAATGAGCAAACTTCAATTCCCTGAAATCACACAACTACCAAATGCATAAAACCTAAAAAAAAAAGAAAAGTAAAAATAAAAAGAAAACCTAACTCACTTTCGTAGGAATCACGGTTGCATTTAGCATATGCAACAAGTCTTTTAAACCACTTGGTGTCCCAAGTGGACGAGTGAAGTCTCATGAGGTTTACAGGAAACACACCCATAAAGTTCATTTAAAAACTAATACAAGTTTAAGTAATGATTTGTAAAATAAAAAGCTTTTAAGGTTCAGAAGGTAGCTATGGCGTAGTTGAAATGGGTTGCTACGCCATAGTTGCTAAATATTTCCAGAACGACACCTGGAGGTTGCTACGGCGTAGTCATGGTAGGAGCTACGGCGTAGCTCAGTCCTGGGGGATTTTTCTTGGTGCAAAAGTACAAAAATTAGTTCCCCAATGCAAAGCTTCTTCTAGTACCTGCAAATTATTAATAAAAAACATACGAAACCAACAAAATAAAGGAAAGTAAAAGGAAAAGGATAATTCGGGTTGTCTCCCGAAAGAGCACTTTTGTTTATTATCGAGTCTTTAAGTTAGACTCACTGCCACGCCCTTCAAGTGGGTTGATGATGGACTTGCCCGCGCTCGTCCATCTCTCTCATTAGGTGCTCCTTTATCCAAGCGACATTTGTAGCGGTGCGTAGCAGTTCTTCTTTACCTTGACTTTCAATCTTGGTGAACTTTTCGTCCGGCCCAATTGAATATCTTAACACCTCAAATTTTCCAGTAATAATAGGTGGAGGTTTCTTGTAGTGTATACCGAGCAATTTGCATCTCCGTTGCTCGTAAGCTTCATCGTCTGCATTAGTAAACCCCTCATATCCTTGTAACTCAAGGTAGTCTACTATTCCTTCAAGGTCATCACCATCGGATTCCGTGTCTTTGTACCAATTCTCATTGAGCCTTTCTTCGATTAAGTTGAGAATTTGTCTATCTCTATCCTCCTCCGACCTCATCTCACAGTCTTCACTGCCGTCCGTGTCAGGCTCCTCGTCCTCCTATTCATCCATACTCTTTGAATGTGATCGTCTAGTATTCAAGCGGTGAAAGCTTATAACCTCGAGTCGTAGTCCCAACGAGGGTTGAACTAATCGCGTCACTCAAAATCGTGAGATATGTGAGATGAATAGGTTTTAAAAGATGATTTTTGTTTTGACTACACTACAACAACAATTAAAAAGCGGTTTAAAGTAAAGGAAAGCAGTAAAACGACATAAAGTAAGTAAGCAAGTAAAGAAACATGTAATAAAGTGACTAAAAGAAAACAAGTATTAAAGTGCGATAAGTAATGAAAGCAGTAAATGAATTTTAAAGACAATATGTTTGCAAAGCGACGTGAGTAAGTTCGTTAAGTGTGAACTATTGGTTTGTGACGAATTATTTTCCTTTCTCGAGATTAGTTGTCAATTAATCTTTTGAAGAGATAATAACTCCAGACGAGTGATTTAATTGTTCTCCGGCTTTTGCCCTTCGAATAATGAAATCATAAGTCTAAATAATCTAACGATTATTTATCATGGACCTTTAACGTTCGTACTTAGCTTGCAAACTCTAGTCGCGAAGCAAACACGAGTAAAACTACTCACGTCTCATGTAGAATGAAATAAAGCGACAATGAAATTAAATGTGAACTTGAAAGATAAATTGTTTTTGGTATTTTAATATTTAAAAGACGAAAAAGTAAATTTACTAAACTTTAAAGAAAAGTAATGACTAAGTGACATTAAAACTTAAAATTATAAAAGATCTAGATAAAAGATTTAGATAAAAGATTTAGATAAAAGATCTAGATAAAAGATTTAGATAAAAAA